>LR749796.1:1623589-1672547 GCA_902729485.2 Mus minutoides | reverse complement strand
ATATATATATATATATATATATATATATATATATATATATATATATATATATATATTTCCATGATAAATTAATTATGAAATTAGGAATGCTAAAGCGCTCAGTTAATAGGGCTCAGACATAATCATATTAAAGAAACTATTTCTCTACACTATTATTTTCAATCTTGTTAATTATATCTTAAAACTGGGATAATCAGAGAGTAATGAGCCATATGAGAAAGAAAGGCAAAAGAAACAAACTAAGGCAAAGCAAGGCACAATATAAAGGCCTACAGTCCCTAATTTGGCTAGCTGCCTCCTTTGGAAAATTGTACTATTCATCTCTTTATCCACTGATAAAGTTATTGGATTAAAGAGTTAGAACGGTGGTTCCCAACTTGCATGTCACAGCACCTTTGGAGTTACATATTAGATATTCTGCATATCAGATATTTGCATTATGATTCATAACAGCAGCAAAATTACAATTGTAGAGTGGCAACAGAAATTTTATGGTTAGGGTCACCACAGCATAGGGGACTGTATGAAAGTGTCACATCATTAGGAAGGTTGTGAACTACTCAGTTAGACATACAGTTTGAAATCTTCGCATAACACATATTCAAAAGATGGTGTTTGGGGTCTGCTAAATCTGAAACCCAAGCAACCAAACCACCAATCCTAAAATGTAGTATAAATGTATCGGGGAGATTTCAGGCAATTAAAGTGAATTACATTATTCATCTAATAATGGAAACATTATCTCTGTTTTTAAAGGAAATACTTTTGGTTTTGTTTGTTTATTGTTGTTGTTTAATTTTATATTTTTACAGTCCAGTTGTTGCTGCCTTTCTAGCCTGCCTTCCCACAGTTCCTCACTCCATTCCTCCTCCCCTCTGTCTCCAAGAGGATCTCCCACCAGGCATCCCTACTCCCTGGGGCCTCAAGTCTCTGAAGTGTTAGATGCTTCTTCTTCAACTGAGGTCAGAGCAGACAGTCCTCTGCTGTATATGTGTCAGGGGCCTCAGAAAGTCCTCTATGCTGCCTGGTCAGTGGCTCAGTGTCTTAAGAGATCTCAGGGGTCTAGGTTTGTTAAGGCTGCTGGGGTTGCCCTCGTCTCCAGCTTCTTCCAGCCTTTCCCAAATTCAACCACAGGGGTCCCATTTTTCAGTCCAATGGTTGGATGTAAGAATCTGCATCTGTCTCTAGTCATGTACTTGTTGGGTCTCTCAGAAGACAGCCATGTTAGACTCCTGTCTGTAAGCACAACACAGAGTCAGTAATAGTGTCAGGCCTTGGAGGCTCCCCTTGAGATGAATGCCAAGGTGGGCTGGTCACTAAACCACCTTTCCCTTAGACTCTTCTCCATTTTTGTCTCTGTAGTTCTTTCAGACATGAACAATTCTCGGTCAGAGTTTTTGATTGTGGAGTGGCAACACTATCAGATCACTTGATACTTTCTATTGGAGGTGGACTCCACGAGTTCCCTCCCTCCCTTTGAGTCCTGAGAGTTTTTCACCTCCAATGTCTCTGGTACATCCGAGAGTGTCTCCCCACTTCCCATCTCTCAAAGTTGCTTATTTTTGTGTGTGTGTCTTAGAGTCTTTATTTTTTTATTAGATATTTTCTTTATTTATATTTCAAATGCTATCCCGAAAGTTCCCTATACCTCCTCACCCCGATCTGCTCCCCCACCCGCCCACTCCCACTTCCTGGCCCTGGCATTCCCCTGTACTGGGGCATTTAAAGTTTGTAAGACCAAGGGTCCTTTCTTCCCAGTGATGGCCGACTAGGCCATATTCTGCTACATATGCATCTAGAGACACGAGCTCTGGGGGTACTGTTTAGTTCATATTGTTGTTCCACCTAAAGGGTTGTAGACCCCTTCAACTCCTTGGGTAATTTCTCTAGCTCCTCCATTGGGGTCCCTGTGTTCCATCCTATAGATGAATGTGAGCATCCCCGTCTGTATTTGCCAGTCACTGGCATAGCCTCACTGGAGATAGTTATATCAGGGTCCTTTCAGCAAAATCTTGCTGGCATATGCAATAGTGTCTGTATTTGGTGGCTGATTATGGGATGGATCTCAGGGTGGGGTAGTCTCTGGATGGTCCATCCTTTCATCTTAGCTCCAATCTTTATCTCTGTAACTCCTTTCATGGGTGTTTTGTTCTCTATTCTAAGAAGGAATGACATATGCATACTTTGGTTTTGTTCTTCTTGATTTTCTTGTGTTTTGCAAGTTGCTTATTCTTATTCATTCTGTTGGCCCCCATAGCTTCTCTTCTGTGCCCCTATACCTGATCAGGCTCCCCTGCACCCCCCTTCTCCCCTCTCCCATCCAGGTCCCTCCCTCTGTCTGCCTCCCATGATTGCTTTCTTCACCTGCCCAAGTAGGATTGAAACATCCTTACTTGGGCCCTTCCACTTGTTAACCTTCATTAGTTCTATGAATTTTATCCTAGGTATTCTGTACTTTTTTTTTTNAGTTGGCCATCAGTGGGAAGAGAGGCCCCTTGGTTATGCAGACTTTATATGCCCCAATACAGGGGAACGCCGGGGCCAGGGGGTGGGAGCGGGTGGGTAGGGTAGCAGGGCCGGGAGGGGGGAGGATATAGGGAACTTTCTGGATAACACTTGAAATGTAAATGAAGAAAATATCTAATAAAAGTTGGAAAAAAAAAGATATCTCTCAAAGACTGTACACTCTCAGAACTGGAATTTCTGGATCATATGTTAGTTCTATTTTCAAATTTTTTAAGGCACAATCATACTGTTTTCCTCTTTAGGCATAGCATTTCATAAATGCAGCAACAGTCTGCATGAGTTATGATTTCTTTATCCACATACTTACTTTGTACTTTAATGGTGGTCATCCTAAATACAATTAAATTTAATGGTAGAGTACTAATGATGTGTTAGCTCATTCAAGAAAAAGAGAGAAATGATTTTTAAAACATAATTCGAGATTAAAAAAAACAGAAAAAAGCATAAATTTAGAAGTGATTGAAGCAGACATAAAAATATATACAAAACTTTCTGACAAGACATTTGAAAGTTTAGAGGAAATGGATTATTTCCCAGCAAAATATGTATTGCCAAAATTCACCAAAGAAGAAAGGGGAAACTTAAATACACCAGTTACCATAAAAGAGTTTAGAAAAAGATGCTTAAAGATCTATCATTGAAAAAGGCAGTGAGAACAGATGGCCACCCAGCTGAGGTTTATGTAACATGCATTTTATATAACCTTTAAGAAAGAGAGCTGTTCAAAGTTAAATTATTTCAGGCCTTAGGGGAAAAAGATAAAAGACTTCCCCAGTTCATTTTACAAAGGCAATATAACTTTCAAAATAGGAAAATAGAACAATAAAAGATGATTATAAAAAGATGTTGTTTATGAACAAAGATGAAAATACATTAAACTGTGAGTAACTATGTTAAGGCCATGTTCCTTTTATGTGTTTTGTTGTTGTCACGTAAGTAACAGGTTCAATGGATGATTGTGCGTCAAAAAATAACAGAAATGAAGTAAAGACAAAGGCACTCTACCATAGCCTCATAAAGCTTTCTGTCTAGCATGAAGAATATGAGAGTGAAAGAAGTAAACACACACTTGATATATCAGATGATGATTCATCAAAGAGAGAAAACTGAGCAGAGATGTAGATAGGTGTTAAGAAGGAAGTTAGCCACTTTGGATTACATAAACCTTTTATCAGAGAATGTGCTGTGCTAGTATAGAGACTGGAGCAGATCAGAGAGCACTGTTTGGGATTAATGCAGAGTGGATAACACAAGAAAACATTGAAGAATGCCATAAGGTACCACGGATCACAGTCCACCTGCTGCAAAGAAAGATCAGAAGACAGAGCAATACACAGAGAGAGAATAGTGCTGAGATCATGCAGAGCATTGAGTAAAACAATGAGTCACCCATGAAAGAGGAGTGCAGCACTTTCAACAGGGAGCTGGAGTTATTTAACTTCTGTCTCAGTATATGGCTCTGACCAGTAGAGTGAGACTGAAGTGCAGAAACCAAATGGGGGTGTTTTCTGATGCCTAACATAGGGCTTCAGATGCCTTGGATAACAATAGTGACAGTGAAAATGGTGGGAAATGCTGAGGAGGTGTGTGTGTGTGTGTGTGTGTGTGTGTGTGTGTGTGTGTGTGTATGTGTCTAATTGTGTTTGTGTGTGTATATGTGTATATGTTTCTATATGTGTGTGTTTGTGTATGTATCTGTGTGTATGTGTGTGCTTTGTGTATATATGTGCACATATATGCGAATGTATATGTGTGTGAATAAGTGTATGTGTGTTTGTGTGTGCATATGTTTATATGTATTTGTGTATGTGTATGTTTGTGTGTGTAAGTGTAATATATGTGTATTTGTTTGTGTGTGTACTTAAGTGTGTATGTGTGTATGTGTATTTGTATATGTATATATGTGTAGGTTTATCTGTGTATGTGTCTGTATCTGGATATATATATATGTATATATGCGAGTATGTTTGTATGTATTTATGTATGTGTATGTATGATGTGTGTGTGTTTGTGTATATGTGTGCCTCTATGTATGTGCACATATTTATTTCAATGTGTGTACATTATTATATTTGTTAAAAATATATAAAATGTTTATATGTTAAATATGGAAATTCATATATATGTATGTATTAAATATAAACATACATTTAAGATAGATTGGAAAAGGGAAAGGGCTATGGAAATAAAATATAATTGGTGGTGAGATTTCCAATTTTAGCTAAGGTTTGTTCTTTTATTTCTTTCATCTTCAGTCTAACAGATGTGGGCATGGAGTGGAAGAAAGATTAATCATTATTTGGTCATGTAAAATCAATTATGTAAGGACAAAAATCAAACAGATATAAAAGTTTATTAAGAGAGATGTTTAATAAAACTTCCTTTAGACATTCTTCTTTATAGTTTTCTTTTTAAACAATTAAGATTGCTGGTTTGGTTTGCTGATTTATTATTCTATATACTAAAGTGAAAACTCTGTTTTAATTGAAATCAGAACTGGATATGTATTTGTACTTTTATGTCTTAATTTAATAATGCCTTCAACAACCAAGCCTTTGTAATGAGATACATAATTTAATAAATTGTACAAAGTTTTCAGAAGATAAAAATATCTCCTTTTCAGGACATAAGTTTCTAACTAGAAAGCTCAGGAGGATATAAACAACTGGAGTTAAGACAAAAATTCATTAAGGTGAACAGATAGAAGGAAAGTGCATAAGATCTGAGGTTTGCTCTTAATAATGAGAGAATGAAGTAAGAAATAACAATGAGAATGGTATGTAATTTTAGATATAGATTTCATGAGAAGGAAGCTATATATTCAGAGCAAAATACTGCTTTGTTAAGGAATATAACATATCGAACAATAGAAAGTCATAACAGTTTTGAAGGACACTGTTTTTAAAAACAACATACACAACTTTAATGTGCATAATTATAAAATTTCACATAAATTATCTGACTAGTAAATGCATGTATACAAATAGCAAAAATAACCTTTTGATATATAGTAAGTAAAATCTTCTGAATATTGTGAATAGGAAATGAGTGATTTGACTTACCATACATCAGAAGAAATAGGAATCCATAAAAATTAATATACTTTTGGCATGGAGGTGTTCATAAATGTCCATAGTCACAGCTGCAACAGAAGGTTCACAAGCTTAAAGTATGTTTTAGTTACATATTGACTTTAAGCCAGCCTGGGAAATTGAAAGAGGATATGCCTCAAATTACTTAGAAAGGGCGAGGTCCTGTAGATGTCTGTCAGTGGTAGAGTGCTCTACACAGCCAGTCCCTCATATTAGAAAAAAAAATGAAGAGATGTTAGGCTAATACATAATAAAGACAGCATTTCTATTAAGGAAGAAAAAGACTCTTAAATTAACAGAACATGGAAATGTAGACATGTATGTTTGTAAAGATGTAACATGAACACTATCACCACATACACATAAATACCAAATGATTAAACACTTATTAAATTAGATGTTAACATCATTTTAGATGAGAATCTTGGTCTTGTGAAGATCATATGCCCCAGTACGGGGAATGCTAGGGTCAGGAAGCAGGAGTAGGTGGGTTGGAGAGCATGACCAGGGAGGGTATAGAGGTCTTTGGGGATAGCATTTGAAATGTAAATGAAGAAAATATCTAATAAAAAATAAGAGACGAAAATCTAAAGAAAACACAAACACCGAAGGAACTTAGAACTACATCTCTACTCTCTATAGATGATCAGAAGATACTTTACAAGATCTAGGTTAGACATCCACTGGGTTCCAGGGCAATTGCTGCATTCATTGGTTATATGTAGGTAAAGTGCTATGGAATCCATATGAATGTTGGCTATGCAAGAGATGTGCAGTACCTACACCATTTGTAAGATACTCTAATGTGTGATTGCATAAAATTGCCTTCACCACTAGAGCTGTCTTCATGCTATTGTAAGCAAGCAAAACTATAATAAGAATTAGAGAATCCCACTTAAGAAAGCTTAGAATCTCAGACATTATAAAGAACATATTCACATTATCTACATTATAGATAAAGAAAATTGTTCTGTGACAAAAATTAACACTGGCAAATAGACAGGCAATTATTTTTGGAAGGGAATTCTAGTTAAAAAAAATCAAGTAAGAATTTGTCAGATTCACCTGACTAGAACAGACAATTGAATGGAGAGCTGGGCAAAATAAAAAGGAGCAATTTGCAGCAGTGCAAAGCTAAACGATTGTGGGATGTATAACAAAATGTTCATGCTTACAAGAGAGATACAGATTGCAGTGACAATGGACTCATTACATACTCACTGGGCAGGAAAAAGTAATGACTATGGATAGCCTACATACAGAAATTGCATGTTCTTATAAATTAACAATTGAAATGTAAATCATAATATCTATTTTTTTAAAAAGTCAATGCATTTTAAGATGGCACTCATAGATTTATGTAAAACTGTGTGCAACTGAAGAAAATGTTTAAAATATGATGATGAGTACCTGACAATACTGATAAAAGATTCAATACAGGTTTGAGTGGCCAAGTTTGCATTTTTGAAATAAAAAATTCAAGTTGAGATGCTGTTTATAGTGACTTCCACTTCCACCCAGGATACAGAAAAGTATATATATATATATATATATATATATATATATATATATATATAAAGCTGCTCTCACAAATAAATAAAATATATATTTACTTTTCCTGAACTCATTTTAAAGTTGAAATAGCACAACAAAATAGGATGAAATTGCAAGAATGATTGATGAGCAAAGAGGCAGAACAATGAATGAAGCGTGGAATAGAAAGAGGCCAGATGTAACATCAGTAACTAAGAAGACAGCTGAAATATGCCATACATTCTTTAATTTTGAACACCGATTGGGCTGCAAGAGGAGAACTCATCTACCCCAAAGACACATAGGAATTTTCTACTATATAGAGTTTCTTCTCTAAGACCCTTCACCAGGTGGTAGACAGGGAAAGACAAGACATGTGCTATAAAACTTCTGGGAGTAGTTAGAAAACCTAGACACACAAAACACAGACAGAAATCTACCAAAGATAGCAAATGATAAAAGCACCAACCTGGCACTAAGTGATACCACAACCTCTGTACCTAAAGCTCAGGGTGCAGGATCAGAGAAGATGCATAGAAAGAGAACAAAAGCCAGAGGACCAGCATGTCTGATACATCATGGTCAACGTCATGAATATATGACATAGAAAATGAAATGTTAACATAGAGAAGACTTGAACAATGGCAATAATAAGTAACACACCAAAGCGAATGAAGGAAGTCTCACCAACGAAGAGGAGCAATAAGCAATAATGGCTGCTGAAATATGGAGAGTCAGTCTTCTCCAAGAATAAATCATGTGCTAGGTGATCCAATCTCAAATAGCCAATTCTAGACACACATACATAGAATCAACAGAAAATGTACTTGGCAGTCTGTATTTATGAATTTATTCTTTTGAAACAATGTTAATTAAAAAACAAGATTCTGTGAATATGAGAATTTAAAGGTGGATATGGAAAAATGAGAGAGGAATGATATAAATTCCTTATATGAATAGCATGTAAAAAAAAAAAATCTAACACAGATAGAATCATTGGAAATCCTGCTCTGCTCTACTCACTTTCTCCTATTTCTGCCACAAAGCAGGAATTTCCATCTCATACAGCACTTTCTAATGATACAAGGATATGCAGAACACCATAGGAACAATAGACAGAATGATTCAGTAGCCTACTCAGAGACCCAGAATTTATCAAGCACAAAGGATAGAACAGGACCATGGAGAGTTCCCAATTCCTCTGCCAATTCAACAAACGGAAACAAGTTGAGAGCAGAAGATCTGGTATAAGCCAGAGCATAGCATAGAGATGAGTTTCACTGCAGCTCAGATAAACAAGAATGCTCAACAAAGTATGCATGTAAAACCTTCCCACCCTGTTCTCACTCTAAGCCCAAGGCACCTTCAGAAGAAACTGAAACTATAGCAATAAAAACATCCACCCATGCCAAGCTGAATCCAGGGTGTGCACAACTTTAATCCCAGCACTTGGAAGAAAGAAGTAAGTGGATCTCTGTGAAAATTCTAGACCAACCTGTTTTGCATGCTTAATTCCAGGACAGTCAGAGCTGTATAGTGAGACCCCTTCTCAAGAGAAAGAAAAAACCAACAAATATTAAAGTAAAGCGAATGAAAACAAACAAAATAACAACAGAGAGAGAGAGAGAGAGAGAGAGAGAGAGAGAGAGAGAGAGAGAGAGAGAGAGAAATGACACATCCATACACAGCTGACCAGATAAATTCAACTTCCTACACTGAAGGGCTGACTGGAGCAGTAAGTGATCAGTGTGTGTCATCACCAAACAATATTTTGACTCAATTGTTATTTCAGGTAATGGGAATTTAGAGTGGCAGAATAAAATAACTTCTAATCATCTGATTAACAAAAATCTAAAGATAGGATGTAATACTTTTTATTAGAGACCATTGTTATCAGCCCAGTGACATGGAATATTCAAATAAATACCACTCTACTGTTTTTCCTCATGCAATTAACTTCTTACATTTCTGTATTTGCCCTGCTTTTTTTCTGCAAATGTTTTTCTTCCTGTAGATGCAACATTAAACAGAGTTTGAGGTCTGTACTTTTAAGTTGGAAACTCATAAAGATGTCTTGTATAGTGGAAAGCGTTTCAGGAGAAAGATAGAAATTATAAAGAAAAGCCTAATGGAACGCTAACCATGGACATTATTTAGTAACATAATAAAAGGATGTGTTTAACAGACCCATTAGTAGACTCAACACAGTAAAAAAGGAAAACAAACTTGAAGCTCTAAAGCAGTAAAAGTTAATGAAAATGTGAAAGTGTCAGTTCACATCACTTCTAATTTGTTACTCCACAGATTTGCCTATTTCTTATTTATCTACCCTAGGGTTTTACAAATACCTCACTATTGCATTCCATCGTCCTTTACTTTCTATTCATTTCTAAATACTGGTACAGGATGAGAGCCATGAATTGGAGCCAGTTGAGGCATGGATTCCAACAATGGTATCTAGGAGACACTTGGTATGCATTCAAGATCTTAAGATCTTGTTCAGTATTAAATAACCAAATATAAAATTGTCTGGTGATGTATCAAAAGAAAATAAGGGCTTATTGATATGAAAGAATTATGTTTTATGTAGGTCAGAGACTTTTCTGCCCAGAAAAAGTTTGCTTTCAATTTTTTTCTCATTCTCAGACCTTTGTAAACACTGGCCTTAGACAAATTAAGCATCTATTGTTGATTGCAATAGATGTAGAATGAAAGCCTTAATGATATAGAAGTATAAAGGAGTGAAAACAGTATCCATAACCAAATAGGCGCTTTATAAATAAACATGCTTGTGGTGCTGGCACTTTTTATTTCGATCTCATATTCTTATGGGGAAAAATGGGCAAAAAAAAAAAACAACTGTTGAGTGTGTACAAGCTATGAAATCATTGCCTCTAGAGAGCAAGATAAATATTATCTGTCTGTCTGAAGTAGTTCAAGTGAACCATGAAGTCAGGGTGACTGAAGAGAGAATTTCCAGGTTTAGTCTCTCTCCTCTAATTTTAGACCTTATTTTACTAATCTTGTGTGTTCTGAAAGCCTCCCCTCTATTCATTTCTGAGAATTTATGAGCGAGGACAAGAATATCTGAACATATTGTCCATGAAGAAATCGTAGTAGTAGTTGCAGCTAAAATTTATTAACACAGATCTTGTCCACTTTCCTGTAAGGATTTGACTCTCCTGTTACACACCTGTGACAGCAGATATGTTAATAACTTTTTTCACTGATGGAGACAAAATTCAGAGCCTCATACATACTGGTCATGTAATTAACTCCAGAAATGGGGTATATGCTTTGAACAGCACCTTCTTTATGATTCCTAGTACTAAAAAAAAAAATCTCAACTACACTAAACTAATATTAAAAAACAACCAGATAAAACTAAATCAGAAACAGGTAAAAAAAATTAAAAATTAAAAAAAAAAAACTAGAATTCTGATCTGGTCTTTGTTCATTGTATTTGATATATATAAAAAATATTTAAAATATTGCATTTTGTTAACAATAATTTTGTGCAAATGGTGTATGCTAATGCTGGCCATATATTATCCAGCCATGTAACTATGAGTGCAATAATTAATTTTAACTGCAGGAAAGCAGATTAATCGCTTGTGAAAACTTAAACTTGCACATCATTTGTCAATGTTTATGTCATAAAAGCTCTCTAGTATCTTTAATCCATACACCTGCATTAAAATTATCTAATATTTCACACCATATTAATCAAATATGATGAATACAAAAGAGCAGACTCATACAATGTTCATCCCACTTGAGATTCCTAAGTCCTTAGTAAAATAATGTCTTAGGTGTGCAGTGACTGGTAAATAATACAAAGTCATGACCCTATTAAAGCTCATATTCAGCCTTCAGCATTAACGCTCATTTACTGTAGCACTAAGGTCTTTTACTGTCAGTGCTTATAACAGTCATGGAAAGAGTGTGATCATGTCTTACCATACTTTGTTAAGAAATGTTCCTTAGACAATGTAATAACTGTTCAGAATATCCTAGTGAGTATTTAAACCTTCATTGTGATTCTACAAAGAACCAGAGGGTGTGTGTGTGTGTGTGTGTGTGTGTGTGTGTGTGTGTGTTTCTCAGTATTGTTTAGGACAGCACATCCCATACCAGTTTGTTTTCTCTTTGTTTGCTTGTTTCCTGCCATTGTCCATTATAGTGCCATCTCTTATTTATAAAATAATTCTAGAAATTTACTGTTATAGGTGAATACTTTCAATGCTTCAATGAAGGAATTGGAGGAAGCTCTCAAGAACGTCTACACATCATTGCCTCTCCTCCAAGTGTCTCAGGCTGTCTTTGTTAATCAGTTCCCTCTGTAGCTAGGTTAGAAACAGTCCATCTGTTAATTTGGAGTCTTCACGTTATCTCAAATGTCCAAATATTCCAGAAAATTTGCATTTTCTCTTATCGCATTATAATTTATCTCTTTAACCAGGCATTACTATTACAAATGAACATACTCTTTATACCACCCTGATCAAGTAATGATCTACTTTACACACCACCTATTACCTTAGCTTTCATTTTTGCAATTGCTTATACCTTGGTCTTGTTCCTCTCTGTATTCTCTCTTCAGCTGTCTCCTACAACATTTTCCTATCATCCAATTATGCCACCCAACAGCCCACCAAAAGAAGAAAGAAAGAGAGAGAGAGAGAGAGAGAGAGAGAGAGAGAGAGAGAGAGAGAATGCATGTTTCTAGTATACCAAGGATCACCAGAATTCTCAGTCTTAAGAGTTGCTTCCTTCACTGTTCTGAACTCCACAATTTCCCCTATGGGGTGGACTCTACCCTGAGCTCACTGATGCTGTCTCCCTAGACATTGTTCTTGCTTTGCTTGAAACCTGGTAATTCAAACGGTGGCCTTCTCCATCTGAGAGTTCCAATCTATACTCAGTTTCCTCCTATTCTTTGGAAATGAAAGGATCCTACAAGAGCTGCTATCATAGTGTGCTTTGTGGACCTTAGCAGCCCACTCTTTCCCAGGCCAGGAGGTGGAGGAATGAATTAGAAAATGTGATAAGTATTTGTACGAAATTAGAATGTCAAAAGAAATCATGTTAAGATTGAAAAAGAGTCTAGAACCTAAAACAATGATAATGGTTTCCTTGTTCTCTTTTTCTGTTTTCTTTTCTTTCATTTACAAAGTAACCTATATTGTTAAAGATTATACAAGGTTATCTTGTATCATAATGAAATTGGAACAAAGAAGTCTCAACCATATGAGAGAGAGAGAGAGAGAGAGAGAGAGAGAGAGAGAGAGAGAGAAAGTTATCCCCAATTAAATGTAAGTCATTTAACTTTGCTAAATATAGTCCTTTTTTTTTCTAACCTCTCCTTTTAAGGTAGCCATAGAGCTTAGCCTCGATATTATTTCATTTCTGAAAGTGAAATCTTTCAGGCTGACCTTGGTTGCTTGCTTTTCAGTTTGTTTCATTCTTAGAACTAGTTAAGATACCTCTACCTTTGAAAGTAAAAACACACCCTGAGACATCTCTTCTCTTCTCTTCTCTTCTCTTCTCTTCTCTTCTCTTCTCTTCTCTTCTCTTCTCTTCTCTTCCTTCAATCTCTTTTTCCTTTTTTTCTTCTCTCCTCCCTCTCCTCCTCCTTCTCCTTGTCCTCCTCTCCCTCCTCCCCCTTCTACTTTTTCTTCTTCTTCTTTTTTTTTTTTTTTTTTTTTTTTTTTTTGAGGAACAAGGACATGTAGAAATGAGATCTGAAATCTGCTGGTGGATGCAGAATATACACCAGGATAGGAAGTTATGGTTTAGGTTGCTTTAATGGAAAGGAAATGACTCACATCCACACGGCTATGTGATAGACTTACTAAATTCAGCTTTTCTTTAGTGTAAAACCTAATGTTTATATAGTATAAGGAAACTTTAATTTACTGAACTGTAATTTTCTTACTGTTCTTTCCTATCTTTCAGTCAATTATTACATCTTTCATTAAGTACATGTTATGTCATTTTCAGCACATAAAATCTGGGCTGATTTCACAGAAGTTGACTTGAAAAATGTGGCCCAATAAAATAGGTAAAATCAAAAGGATCTGGGTTCCATTTGAATTGTTAGCCAAAACACTAATACACTTGGAAAAATGTATTCTTTGTCCTTTACAGAAAAGGATATGCATGTTACAAAAAAAGTTATGTACAGTTATTGTAATAGGTGATATTCATATAATTATGTCCATCTCCCAGGTGTTACTGTTTCCTAAGAAATATCAGGTATACTGAAACAGCATAAGCAAATACTGAAAATCTTACTTAATTACACTTATCAGAAGCCATGGAATAAAAGAATCCATCTACCTGTCTATTAAAAAGCTACTTAAAATTTGTATTGATTTGCATTAAATATCTCGTAACTACTTTTGACATTTATTCTAAGATTTATAGTAGGTCAGATTAAGGAAATAACAGACCACTTTTGCATTCAGCAATTTTGCTTCTCTGTAAAGTCACAGTGACAATTAGTGTAAACCCCAGCAAGATGTTATTGAACAAGCTTGAATATAGAAGTGAAGTGTGTGGATTTTAGAGATATTTACATGACTAAATGGTTTACAATATTTAATCATCTGAAATTTCTACTCAAGGCCCTTAAAAACGAAAGAACCAAAAGATAGCTAAGAACACTGACAATTAATGAAGAATTCAGGCTTTCTAGAAATTTTACTCAGTTTACATAAAAAAGAAAATGTTCAATTTTCCTTTTGATTAACCCTCATGTAACTGACCAAGCTTTCAGAAAAGTTACTGAAACTGTAAACTAGTGAGACAAGGATTTGGAGAGTGTTTTTGTCATGCCCACCTAATGAAACTGAGTCTTTAAAACTGACACTTGTCATGACTTTGCTAGACACACTCAAGTCATGAAGAACCTAAGGCTGCAGTGCAGATAATCTGATCCCCTAGAAAATTTTTATTTTCTTCATATTGCAACTATTCATAGGGCACCTTCAAAAATGAATATTTGTAACATAGGGAGAGAATACTATTAAAATAACATTAGCAAAATGAAAGAAAAAGGAACAATCTTACAACCACATAAAGTGTATGACTGAGATAATGATATTTCATTTGGGTATTGTGTTTTTCTATTGGATGAATGGCATAGGTCCTACAGAACCTAAGGGTAGTGGAGCAGCTATTTCAGTGTCTAGACAAATCTATAATGACAAAGGGCCCCATCTTTCAGTTTTGCAGTCAAATTTTGCCACTGTGCCATTTTCTGTTAAGGGGAAAATGCCAAAATAAATATGGTGTTACATTCAGTTTCCACAGTAACTATGTTCTTATTTTTAATCCAATTTATTCTTTACTAGATGAAATGATCGCATTATAATTAAGCTCAAAGTACTAGAGGGCAAGCTTTCCTCTTTGTCATTGTTCATTTGTGAGAAAATCTGTCTACTAAATGACAACAAAATGATGTTGGCAGAGTGAAATGACTGGTTGTTTCCATTTGTGCATACGAAGAGGTTTTATTTGTAAAGTAGAGGCTGTCCCAGGATTCTCACATCTGCAAGCATACTTGGATTTAGAAAGAATTGCTTTGGATGAATGGAATAATTGGACTCCTCTCTCTTTCTCTTTTTTGCCCTTCCTCTCTCCCTTCTTTGCCCCTCCCCCTTCCTCCTCAGCCCTCCTCTATTCCCACACCCTTATGTGTGCATGAAGACCAGAGCATGGCTTGGTCTTTATGTGCTATCCATTAACACTGTTAAATGTTCTTGTTTTGATTTTTGAAACATTATCTCTTTTGAGACATATCTGGAGCTCATCAAGCAGGCCAGGCTGGATCCAGCTGTCTCTTCATCCAAAATACTAGATGTGCACATCACCTTCACCACCCCTTTTCTTGCCTTAGTCTTTTGAATGAACTACAGTCTGGGTAAAAATCAAGCACCTAATCAGCTGAGCTATTTCTGTCTCCTCTTAGATTCATCGTTTCATTGGAACGTTATGTGGCCAAAGTGTGTACCAGAAGCTCAGATTCTTCAAGTACTGGTGAGGACACCTCAGGTTAAGGAAGCTGGAAGAGACATCAGGTAGAAATGGCATCTGAAGAAAAAGGCATTCACTTCTCCAACACTAACAAAAATAGTAAAAGAAAGGAAAATTAAATGTTGAGGTTTCTTTTTAAGTCAACACACTTCTTCATCTTAGGGTTCTTTATCGATTTCAGTATATGGATGTACTTTGTAACTTCTTAAAACTTTTAAAGTGAATATTCCTCTCTGTGGAAATGAAGCTTTCATCAGTTAGTTAATTATCACAATGCAGCCAATAGCACTCTATGGGAGGGCATTTTAGGCACACTGGTAAGTTTACAAAATGTGACCTTGGAGAACTAGAGATTTCTCAGGAAAATGATTCAGAGAGCTTCTGAGACAGCCCACTAACACACAAATTACATTTTAGTGGTGTTGGCTGAATGTTTTATATATTCAAAATTCAAAATTGGAATGAGACAGTAAATATTAGCTGATGACCTGGATATATCAAGGTTTAGTATTTGGTGACTTAAGATAGCCATTGGTATTAGTTGATCAATTAGCCAAAGACCAAGTTTATCCTGACCTGGTGGTATTTGAATGGCCAGGACATTACCATATGTGCTCTTTTTATTGTGATTGAACTAAGAAATGATGCTTATTTGAATAAATATAAATATCTCTTTTTACTCATTTTGAAGGAATCAGTTCAATTAGAATACCTCAAGTGTGAGGTGTCGTTACTGGACTAAAATTTCTGAAAAGATTGGTTTCATTCAGATCTTCTTGCTAATGACTATAGACTGGTGGAATCAGTTGCTTGGGTGTGGTTTGCATAGGCTTTAGAAGACTACACACTATAACACACTATAACACACAGCCATATGGCCTTTGTTCTGAGTGGCTGTGTGCCAACAGGACTTATGGAGAGCCAGGGGTCTATCCCAGAAAGATTACTGTCATGACTAGAATCAGTCATATTAATGCTTAAAAGAAATCCCAACAGCATGCCACATTCACTGAAACACAATGAGTAAAGGAAAGATGTGAGTGAAAAACACATATTCCAATAGGAAATGAGCCTCCATTTCTGGAACCAGTGAAAGCTTAGATGTACATCTGACTATACAGTAATCGTGGAGGATCTCTTCATTTCATTTTTTTTATTCCTTACTTAATATTTCTTCAGTGTGTTACTCTCCTGATTCACTTCTCTTGCATCTTATTTAAAATATTCATAAACACCTTATACATTATATTTTTCCAATAATAATGTAAATTAAGTTTGTTCTTAGCTTTATTATTTCAAATGGATGATTTCTTCTGAGACATTCATTATTACCTACAGAGACGCAGCCATGTATGCTATGCCAACTGCTCTTGTATTGTTGACATCAACCTTCCTCCTACTGAGACATGGGTCAATTGTCAATTCTTGAAATCATGTTGGTCCTTAGTTACCAAGAGGCTGCTTAAACCTCTGCTTTGGCCTCAGCATCCTTATCTGTGAGGGACTGAGCCAAGTCTGACAGCCTTCCTGTGGCCCTGCTGTGAGGAATTCCAGAGTATCTCAGGTGGAAAGGTCTCATGGAGGAGCCCTGAGGCTGCAGGAAGACATGGAGATGTTCACTGAGATCTCAGCTGCTCCAGTGACTTGCACTAGCCACCTTGTGACCACAATACATACTTATTCATGTTTTTTCATGTGTATCTGCACCTACTCACATGGAACATATGTGCAGGTTCGAGCTCTGCCCAGGTGGCTAGAACTCCCAGTTTTTGCACATGAGGAAACACTGACTGATGCACTCTTCAGATCACCACTGGCAAACAAATTTCTTGAGAGATAACACAGAAAGCATATCTGCTGTAAGATATTTCACAGCTAAATCTAGCATGTATTTGGTCATTTAGATGACCTGGTCTTTCATAAGAAAAACATTCTAAAAATGGGAACATATTTTTACAAATTCTTAATGTTCCTTAAAATGCATAACTAATATAACTGTCATTTTCACATTTATATCTAATAAAATCAACTCTGAGCCTTGATATGAGGGGAGAGGGTAGTTGCTATCACATTTTGCAAATTCATAAATGAATATTTATATGCTTAATATAACTAAAGAATTCTAATCATGAAACTTGGGGGGGGGGAGTAGTGGACAAATAATACTTTAATTTAATGCAGAGCAAATAAAATTTTAACAAACAACTGTTTTTTAGGATTTTATAAATTGCTTCAAGATATAACTATATTCACTTATTATTTCCTCTGGTTGATGTCTCCAACTTTTGTAGAGTTGCTGGTAATTAAGATTTATGTGCAGATTTATGTGCTCTATCCCTTATTCCATGACACATCTCTCATCTAAATGTTCCATGAGGTGCATTTTTGTGTTATTAATGCCTTAGCATCATCCAAATAGCAATACAGAGATGGGTCTCCATGTCTTTTCAAGCATTCACATTTTATACTGATGTGGTTTTTGATAGGGAAGAGCAAGAACTTTCTTCCCTATGTGGGGTAAGTTTTTCAAGAAAGTTTGATGGGCAAGGATTCTATTTTTAGACTGCAATGTCAAAGGCTCCTTCCCACATTAGGAATAGGCTTTTTATCTAAAATGACTTATTTAAAAGATTAAAGATTTTTCTTAAAGTCTATTTTTAACAGTCTTTGTCTGAAATGACCTTAAAGTATGACTTATGACAAAATTTAATAGATTTTTCAAATAATGTATTGACTGACTTTGGCAATTCAAAAAACTTTTGTTTATTATTGTTGGCACTATGTGTGCATGTGCATGTGCATGTGCATTTGTTGTTGTTGTTGTTGTTGTTGTTGTTGTTGTTGTGTGTGTGTTTGTGTGTGTGTGTGCGTGTGCACATTTGTATGTGTGTTATGTGTGTGGCATATGTGTGCACTGTGTGTTATGTGTATGTGTGTGTTCGTGTGTTGTGTGGGGGCGGGGGAGAGAAAGGAAGAGAGAGGTGTGTACCATGGTGAACATATGGATGTCCCTGGATGAGTTAGTTCTCACCTTCTATCAGGTGGGGTCTCTGAGATTGACCCCAAATCATCCAGATTGTGCTGAGTGTGCCTTGACCCACTGAGACGTCTCACTTGTGGACTTTATACATTTAAAAAAACATAGATCCTTCCAAACTGGAATAATTTCCATTAGCCAGTAAGCGGGATTTGAAAAGATATTGCATATGGAAGTTTCCATAGGAATACAAATATTTACTTTAAAACATGCGTTTCTATTAAGTTTATATAAATCAAGTACTGTGACAGCATTAGCTGACAATAGGGAAAAAAAGAGGTCTGAATAGGAAAGGTGGAAGAAATAAAGAAAACACTTGAAAAATGGCATGAAAATTAATGCTGGAAAATGAGAGCTAGCCACAGTGGATTTATACAAAGACCAAAGGCACCAGAGGCTAAATGCGACACCATAGCAAGCCCAGTCTCACCACGTCTGGAGAGTGTGTTGAGTGCTGTGTTATCACATTTATTACAAGTTTACCTCTTAATAATTTTTGCCCCTATTTTAACAAAGAGGAACATTCTTTTCTTAGACTAGAGAGGTCAGGGAAATAAAGTTGTTCAATGTAGTGTGCTTATCCTTTTTCAATCTGAAAGTCTATATTCAATCAATATAGTGTTCAAATAAAGAACTTATTAGTTTTTTGTCAAGTGAAACTTTATATAAAGGTATTTATATATTAAGATATCACTTCATTCATATTGATAAGATGGTAAATTTTAATCACGATAAAAATCACTGTCTGGAGAATTTTACAGTGAAGGGTACCTTCAGAGATATATACTTACATAGACATATAGTTAGAAGTAATTCCAATTACTTAACTCACTCAGCTCATATTTTAAAAGAATTGATTTTATTGCATGCATACATGTGTATTCCTCCTTGTCTATATCCAGCAAAAAGACTTGCATCTCCTGGAACTGGAGCAACCCATGTTTGTGTGCTTGATTTGGCTTCTGGATATTGAACCTAGGTCGTCTACATGAGTAGGAAGAATTCTTAACCACTCTGCACATTTTCATCAAATCTAGAATAGTCCATCTCATAAAAAGACAGTAATGAACTCCTAATACCTACAATCACTGGTGGGCGCTGTCCCATCGTCCTCCCACTCATTAAAGGAGTAACACTGAGAGGTGTCAGGTCACTGGGGCATTCCTCAGGTATGTCCCCCTAGAGGTCAAAACAACCCTCCAATAAAAATGCAAGAGCCCAGCTTAGAAGAATTCACAGACTCCAACTCTTTTGGGATCTGTCACCTGGACTTGCAAAAGCTTCCTTAGAGAGCTGCCCAAGAGGAATGTATCTAAGCTATTTTCTCAATCCTGCACAGATGGTTCATAAAACACATAGATTTATATCACAAGTCTCAAAATACCTTTCTGCTTGACAAGTACTGCCTTATTTTTGAGACTATACACATACATGAGGTAGTTATCCATAAGCTTTTAATTTTATGGAGCCAAAGTCTGAAAGGAAGGTGTGTATTAGACATATTGGCAGGTACTCCTTGATCTTTCTAAAGATTAATATTTCCTTTTTGTCATGTAGACACTGATATGTTTGAAATTATTATATTTGTTTCATATTGTCTTAATAGCTCCGGTGGTTGGGAATGGGAAAAGGGAGGTGTTTAATCACAATGTGAGCACTATAGAGTCTCTAAGGATCAACCCCTACCTTTCACCACGGAGACCATAAAGCTGAATAATGTGACCATCCTGTAGTTTCAAAGCAGCTTCTATCAAGCCATGGGAACAGATGCATTCACACATTTCCAAGATGCTTCTTGGCATCCAAATGATACAACAGGTGTGGCTGTTACACACTTGATAATTAAATCTGGTCGATTACTTTAAAGTCTGGAAGAATCTGTTCCATTTTCAATTACGAAGCCATTTTTTAAAAAATTATATATTTATTTAACTACAGTAGTGCAAGCTAGGAAATTGAAATAACCTAATAATTTCACAACCATAACAAAGACAGTGACATACTAATGTGAACATTTTTATCTGCATATATGATAATAATGTAACTACATATCAATTGCAAAATTCAGATATCAGTGAGAATCTCTGTCCCTTGTGAACTTGTGTCAGATCTCTTAGTTCTGCTGAATGCAGAGCTGTGTCCTCAGGAGTATATCTTCTAGATCTTGTAATAATGCATTAACTGTGGCAGATGATTTCCCTTGTTGCTCTACTATTCATTGATCTAGTGTGTGTGCTTGCGTAATGTGGATGTGTGTGTCACTGTGCACCCGGCCAGAAAATGAACTGGAAGAGTTAGTTCTAACTTCACACTATGTGGGTCTCAGGGATGGAACGTGGGTAATCAGGCTTCATGATCTCCCCACAACCCTTCCTGCTTGCTCTCTTGCTCTCGTGCTCTTTCATACTCTCCTTTCTTCTTCATTAACAAAATCAAGGTGTATCTTCACTCCATCAGTAAATTTGTGCTACTATATTTACTGCAGTTGCTCTGCTTTGCATTCATTTCTTTGAGCCTTTTTCATTCCCCTTTTGAATACTGACCCCATTGCCTTCAGATCATGTGCTACATACTCAGATACTTAGTACATAACCTTATATGTGATGTCTTCTATCTCATTTACTCTTTGGTTCTAGATCATGTGCTACATACTCAGATACTTAGTACATAACCTTATATGTGATGTCTTCTATCTCATTTACTCTTTGGTTCTAGATGTTTACAAGGTCAACTACTGGTCCCCAGGTAAATTCTGTGTCTGACTTGGTCTTAATAGTGTTTTCTTAAACGTTAACCCCCTGTAGTGGGGATTACTCTGCTTTCCTGCATATCCTGGCACTTTTACTTTGTTAATCACAATGTGAACACTATAGAGCCTCTAAGGATCAGCCCCTACCTTTCACCACGGAGACCATAAAGCTGAATAATGTGACCATCCTGTAGTTTCAGAGCAGCTTCTATCAAGCCATGGGAGCAGATGCATTCACACATTTCCAAGATGCTTTTTAAGCTATGACGTTTTTATAACAGGTGTGTCCACTTACAACCACATATGCGATTTAGTATCTCTTACTGTCCCAAATGATTGATATGGAGATTGTAGAATGATTTGTCTTCAGAACTCTGCAAAGTCCTGCTGACTTCCACCTGTCCTTTCTGCTTCTGAGAACTCCGAGTGAATATATGTCTGGTTTCCCTTTGAGGCCACTGCAAAACCCACCGCTTCTTTCTCTTCAGTTTTGAAGACATATCCTTTGTTCCAGGTGTGCTGACATCTAAGACAATCCATCTATGCCTCATTCCTTTTTGACCAGTAAATCAGATTTTTTCTTTTTTACACTAAAGCCCCTTGTCTCCCTTTGACTCTAGAAAATTCTATTTTATATTGTGACCTTTGCTTTTGTTTCCTGGTTTCTCAGCTCTTTTAAGCTACCTTAATATTCACACATTTACTGGCATAGTCCCTTGTCACAATCTATGACTTTTTCAACTTTTGCGCAAAATAGGAGAAATTTTTAACATTTTCTTCAATTCCTTTAATGTAGTTTTCAGAGAAATATTTCATAAAACTTTCAAACTTGAAACACAGACTCTCCAAACTGATAAAGAAGAAAAGTTGGTTTTACCTCTTGTACTGGCTAGGTTTGTGTCAACTTGACACAGCTGGAGTTATCACAGAGAAAGGAGCTTCAGTTGGGGAAATGCCTCCATGAGATCTAGCTGTGAGGCATTTTCTCAATTAGTGATCAAGGGCCCCTTGTGTGTGGGACCATCTCTGGGCTGGCAGTCTTGGGTTCTATAAGAGAGCAGGCTGAGCAAGCCAGGGGAAGCAAGCCAGTAAAGAGCATCCCTCCGTGGCCTCTGCATCAGCTCCTGCTTCCTGACCTGCTTGAGTTCCAGTCCTGACTTCCTTGGTGATGAACAGGTGTATGGAAGTGTAAGCTGAATAAACCCTTTTCTCCCCAACTTGCTTCTTGGTCATGATGTTTGTGCAGGAATAAAAACCCTGACTAAGACACCTCTCTTCTCTAGCCAATATAAAAACTGGAGGGATGGAAATGAAAATTTCCTATTATATCACCAGAGAACTGACTTTCTAGAGCAAATTGGAAATAAGAAATTAGGAAAGAGGACAAATTAAATCAAAACTTCTTGAAGCAAAAACCTAAGAATGGAAATTATGGCAGAATGAGAAACAATATAGGAAGACCTGACCCATGGGTAGAAAGACCCGATCTATAATGGATGAGTAGCTGGATGCAAAGTACGAACAAGTACTAGAAATGAAATATATCAAAGGACCACTTTTCTTGAAACCTTGTACTTTTATGCAGTTTCCTTCAAGTAGGCTTACAAGGTTTTCACAGTGAGGATCATAGAATATCACCTACCCTGCCTTGTATTAGGAAGGGAAAAATAAAAGTAGCCACTCTAAATTAAGTTCAATAATTCATTCCTTTTTCCCATGATTTCATCACAAAAAAGTATTGTAGCTGAACCCAATACACTGGCAATGTTAGCAGAAAGTAACATACATAGCAAAAAAAGAAAAATCAACCTCAGCTCCTCTCAATCTTCATGTCTGATATCAACAGGAATAGACTTAGACATAGTTTTCAAAGTCATAAACTAGGCACAGCGCACAAACTCATAAATACTGAGATCTGATCAGAGAGTTAACATGTTCCCTCCCACCAAACATAGCCAGTAAAATAATATGTTTTGTGGGTGTTAACAAAAGATACAGAAATAGGAAACTAAGCAAAATGGACACCAGATGGACAGCAGACCAGAGGACCAGGAAGCATAAGACCAATGCACATGAATCTCAAAGCAAATCTATTGTCCAATATAGCAAATCCAAATTTCTGAAAATTTCTAGAGAAGCAGGACCTTGTTTATAAAGTTAAAAAGCCAAGAATTTCATTGGTGCTCTTTCCAGATAACATAAAGAAAATGACGATGTGCTTCAACAATAGTAGCAGCCTAGAATCCTGAACTCAATGAAAGCCTTCCTGGAATGACAAGATTTTCACAGAAAAACTAACAATGAGATTATTTACCACCAGTGGAGCTACATTTCAAGAAAGACTTACATTCTTAAAGAAAAGGAAATTATACAGATTGAAACTTACATCTATATAAGAAAAATTTGATTTATAAAACATCTATCAAGACAGAATAAAGCCTTTTTAAATATCATTAGGTAATATTCAATCATTACAAGTGATTAACTGTCAACATCATCATTCAGTACATATTAGGGATATTCAGGATGTCTGTTTCTCTTTGAGCTAAATGATCTTTTTTTTACAAATGTCATCAAATTTACAGAATTTTTTCAAAGGAGCTTTTTATTTTCCTTTGAAAGAAGATGGGTCCATGGTGTTGTTTTCTGATACAGAAAGCCCATATTTATGAAGGAAGGACCATATCCATTACAAAAGGTTACTCAATTTTTTTTCTATAACTCCAGGGTGGTCTTTTTTCCTCCATGAACTGACTACAAGTTCAACTTCTCTAGATAAAGTCTAATGTTTGGAAATGTCAGCCTGTTATACAAATGTGGGCAGGTATCAAAAAATAAACTATGTTGTGTCTACCCATGAAGAAATGAGGAAGGGTTGGCTCTGGGCAGCAACAAAGAATAGTAGCAGTAATCAGGCTTCTTGTGTTCAATTACCACTGCATTTATCCTTGAGAAAAGGGCTCACACTAAAACGAAATGTTCTGTGTTATATGTATGTGGGGCTTTTTGTGTGATTGTGTATTTGTACAGACTTCCATAACAACTCTGGCAATTTTACATATTATCTGATGTTATCTCTGTCTTACTTACTTCACTCTCTGTCTTGAATTTGTATAAAAGGATTAGGTTTACTTTAGAATACTTCAGAAAGCTGTGGATTTACTTCTCATACTATATCCTAATAGAATATCTAAATGTAGATAGCACTATTTTATTTATGGCATTCCAAATATTGTCCACAATTCAAATATTTATCATATTTCTGGTTTTCTGTTGGATCTATTTTTACTTTACAGCCAGGTTTTATGAATAATTCTTTTGTAATTCTTTCCAACAAGTGTTTTAGGAATCAAAGACAGCAATGATCTGTCTTTTGTTATTCTTGAACTTGAAACACAAAACCTTTCAGTAGTATTCACTATCAAACATGCTAAACATCTCCATTTTTTGTTAATGATAACATAATATTCTACTGAGCCAGAACTCCATCATTCATTTTCTCATTGTGTATATTTGTCATCTTCTCACGTTTTACTTTTAATAGAATATTAGACAATGAATTTTCTTTTTTTCAATCAGCTTTTGCCTTCTTTTATTTACTTTGGACTAGTTCCCAGAAATAGGATTACTGCGTCAAAGGAGATATTTGTTTATATGATCCAAATGGCTTTCCCAGGGAGTTATGCCAATGTACAATGACACCAAGAGTACATGCAATAATAGCTTTAGTGCACTTTTCCACAACTGGGCTTTAAAACTATTTTAGATATTTGCTTCTCTGTGTGACTTTTGAACTTTTTCTTAATTAGTTTGTTAAGACTCTAATTATGACTTTTGCCTGACTAATTAGTAAAACAAGTGGTTTAAAAGTTATCCCTTTGATTTCTTTTTTTAATTAAAGCATAGACTTTATTTGGACTCTTTCAATTTTAATGTATTAATTTTTAGGTAACTAATTAAGGAAATGTAGTTACCACATTTTCATTCATAATTTCACCTTTCTCTACTTCTCAAGTAAATCCATGATCCATTTTCACTACTAATAAATTACTTTTTACTGAGCGACGAGCTTCCCTCTTGCCCGTGTAATTATAAAGCAGCAAATAGGAAAGAATTCTCCACTTTGTTTTAAAATGTGAGAAGTTCTTCCTCTTGTGCTTACCAGGAAATGTTTACCACTAACATGGAACTACCTAGAGATAATGTTTCTTCTGGGACTATGTGCCATATAGACATCTCTCAGTGTCTATGACTAACAGCTTTCAAGATCCTAAGGTTATTAAAAAGAGTTTATTCTCATACAAAATAACATTATATTTGCATAAAGATGTTGTGCTTCCTTATTCCTAAAGATAATTCAATTAGAAGAAAACATTTACATGATTTCAGCCTAGAGTAGAAGAAAGTACTTGATGATACTTCAGCATATATCCTGTCCAAGACATAGTTTTTTGTTTTGTTTTGTTTTATTTTGGTTTGGTTTGGTTTGGTTTGGTTTTTTTGGTACCTACTTTTCCTGTAAGAATAGCAGTCAGATCATCACCAAGAAGATCAATAAACTACAAGGTAAAATAATATGTGCTTAGTGGAGAGACTAAAAACTGTGTCTCTGCAATAACATGAGAACAGAATGTGTAAGTAATAACAAAGCTAGGACCAAATGACTACAATTAGAGCACAATCAGATGAACTTACGCTGTAACCTACAGAGGATAGCAATGAAGACATGTTGTATGCTAGAAAACAGCTGAATAGCAGAAATTCTCACAAACTCTTTGATGTGAAGTGTCTGCAAGAGTCCAGGTGCTATAAACCTTGTCTCGATCAGCAATGTTAGTAAGAGGGATATGCTAGGATATATACAAGTCACAGGGGCTTCTCTTTCATTTGAATCTAATATTTGAGACCCACAAATAATGGATTAAACAGTTTTCTTCCAAGAAATATATGAATGTTAAAAGTAATTTCCAAGAAAACCTTATGAAACTATATATATATATATATATATATATATATATATATATATATATATATATATATATAGTCTAATTCTTGTATGTATGTTGTATATGTGTGTATACATATTCTCAAGTGTGTGGGAGCGTAAATGATGGTGCTATTCACAAACATGTGGCCATAATTTTACATCAGGAGTTTTCCTCAATCATGCCCCACTTTATGTACTGAGGCAGGTATCCTTCTGAACTCAGACTTGCTAATGTTATTCTAACTAGCCACTAGAAACTTTATCTCAGCCTATGTCTTCCTAGCATTTTACATGGGTGCCAAGCCTTTGAACTATAGCCCTCACATTTGTACAGATATGTTATGCATTGAGCCATGTCCCCAGTCCTATTACCTGATTTTAGATGAAGAGTATAAGATTCAGGGTGTTTAAATAGTTTGTCCTATATTATATAGTTTATCAATTAGCATGTCTAGATCAGCAGAGCCAAGATTCTATAGCATAATAGTTTCCTAACAAATTTAATAGGGCTTATTTTTAGTGAGTTAAGTTAGAAACTGGTTATAATTCAATAACTGATGAAAATGAAATCCATTCTCATATAGATATATATTAGTCACATTTTAATTAATAAGAGAGATTATGTCAGAAGTAATTATATATATACATATATATATATATATATATAGCACAATTTTTTAGCAATGCAAACTAAAGCTTATTTGATTTAATACTTTAAATGAATATAGCTTGACAAGGTATTTTTCTCTTTTTTAGCAAACAAAGATGGTAGGGTTTTTTTTTTTTGTTTGTTTTTTGTTTTTTGCTTTTTTTTTTTTTTTCTTGCATGATCTTCCTCTGCTTCTAGGCAGAGCCAATGTAACTTTGCTGGGACAATAAAGAGAACATACCCTACCATCAGAATCCCTACTTGGATAGCCACAGCTCTTCGTACAGAGTTATTTTCTACCTCCCAAGGTTGTAGTAAAAGTTGATAATATAGTTGTGGGTCAGCCAGGCTCTATTTAGGAGAGAGCTGAGTGAAATTGTCATTATATAGAACTTTAATCCAGCAGCATGGCCCATCTGGCAAGGGCTCACATCCAAATGTATGATCCAGCCAGAATTCAGAGACACCTTGTATTACAGTATACTCTTGCTAGAATACAGTCACATCCTTAGTACATACCTTTAAACCCTAAGAATGAAGGTAAGGTTAACTTGTAGAAGGAATTGGCCACGTTTGAAAGTGATATTTAATTGCAGGACAAAGTGATGAGTCAGAGAAAGATTTGAGAGAATGCGTCAGACATAGAATATGCCCAAACTCACACAAGAGCAGCAGAGAAAGAGAGACTGTTTAAGAGTAGTGAGAAAGAAAGAAGCACTTCTGTTGAGTGAATCTCATTTGAGTGCAGTTGAGCTCAGTTCTGTTTGAAGCAGTTTAGTTCAGAGCAGTTCAGTTCATGGAGTTCAGAGTAATCCAGCCAGTCAGAGTTCAGAAAGAATAGGCTTATTCAGCAGTAAGCCTCTGAGATGACAATTATATCTGGTGACTAAAGGTTACTTTTACACATGGGCAGTATGCTTGTCACTCCATCTAATCATGTTCATGATTATAGACTATAAGATCCTAACAACCTGTTTTTGTCAGGTTTGGGAAGGGACATGTTTTGAAATATCATGTCATAAGGTCTTTGGAAGGTTCTGAAAGTAATTACTCCTACTGTTGCTTATTTTCTCATCAAAAGTCTTGAGTCACCCAATACCTGAAAAATACTCCCATTAAAGCCTAACAAAAGTATAACATGTTTCAAAAGTGTTGTTCTTTCAACAAGAAACTGAAAATAAAACAAAATACAAAAATTGTAAATCATATTGAATTGAGAGTTTGAGACAAAGCATTAATCTTCTTTGTTTCCATATCCTCCATCACACTTGTCAACCTGTTGATCTACTTGGATTTTTGCTTTGGATAACATTACTTCCATTGAGGTCTATAAGGATGGTATTTTAATGATCAAGCAGTACATTTTAAACCTCTTTAATCTTCATTTTGAGATATGAAACACTACTGTTACAACTGTTTCTGAAAGAAGATTATACAATATATGTATACTATACAGAATATTATTTATTCTACAATGTTCAAGTGGCTGAATGGTGTGCAATAATACACTGATTGTTACCAAGATGGAAGCCAGAGATGTCTATATTAACTTATTGTACCTGTATGGGGATATTTAAGAAACTAAATGATTTGATACAAAAAAATCTCTGATTTTGCATATTTTTAAAAGTATTTTATTTATAATTTTTATGTTTCTGGATTCTATTGATGAGTCAAAAAAGAGAATTTGTTTTTTCAATATGCATCATGGTATCTACATAAGTTTAGATCTGTCTACATTCCATCTTTGTATACCATCTAGTTGGGTAGATAGATGATAGAGATAGATGAATAGATGATACAAAATAGATAGATAGATAGATAGATAGATAGATAGATAGATAGATAGATAGATAGATATTTTAACTTGTTGGGCAAAGGAATCACAGCCTATTACAATTCCTATCCCAACCAAAATGCTGATAAAAATAGATGCAGACATAAGGAAACAAAGTCTGTTAAGTAAATTTTCTGTGAAGAAATGTGGACAAATATCTACTCACTCCAAGTATAATGCCAAAATAGAAAAGGATCACTCAATCCACTTCTACCTTGATGATTCATTTACAGAAACATGGGTGTGGAGTGAGTTACTAGAGTATGAGTAAAGCTTCACCCCAGTACGTATGATAACTTCCCTAAGCTGCACAGATGGAGTACCCCTTTCAGCTGTTTTTCAACCTTCTAAATCCTCTAGCACCCCTGAGGCTACATGGTTACATGTAGCCAGAAATTATTACATACAGGGGGCAGGTTTGGCAGTGAACCAAAGGTAGTGGATGCCTGCTTCATAGGGTGAGACTTTAATGACCCTCCCTAACTTTTCTCCTGTGAGGAACCATCCAAGTCCCTATGATCTTGAGTCTCTTGCAACTGAAAAAGATTGTTCTAATTAAGATGGTGGGACTGTTAAGCTCTGACAACAGAATTCCAAAGAGTATTATACCCTATGGAAAAATAGAACAGAACAGTCCTTATATTGCACTCTGGTCTATTTACTATCATTTAATCTTCCTGTTTCTATTCTTAATCTTTATTTGCTATTTGAGGGTAAATATTCTGAAGACTATTAACTTGCATCTTGTTCCTCAAACTAAGATATGAGCAATTGCATAAAACAAGAAATGTCAGATAACTGATTCCAAAGGAAATTCAGAGGTTAGAATTGTAATTTCCTCTAAAGGAAACACTCCTGTTTTGAATCTTTAGTAGCTGCGTCTAGATTATTAACAACCCTACTTATATTTGATGGACAAGTAATAATGTGGCCATCTATCTACAAGACAACAGAGCTGAATACATTTCTAAGTTTATAAATGATTTTTAAAAGCCCTACAGACAAATTTCATTAAAGCAAAGAAGAAAAATCTGGTAAGTGGAGTCTTTGGATTCTACTGATGAACAAACCTTGACTTTCTACAATTGCTAATAAGAATCTTCAAGGCAAAATAAATAAACATTTTCTGGGTGTTAAAAGCAGAATGCTTTGAGAATGAGTATAAGCAAACATTTCTTAAGGTGGCCAGGAACATAACATAGTATCTTCTATGGCAGTGTCAGCCTTAGAAAACTCTACAAGAGTTTCAACATTAAATAAGAAAAAAAAAGAAGAAGAAGTGGGGCTAAGGACCTTGTTAAGTGGTAAAGTGCTTTCCTTGTAAATGAGTGCACCTGAGTTCTGGCCATCAAAAAGGGCACTTTCTAACAAAGCATTGATTGATATATATTTTGATACATGGAGAGATATTTCAAATGAAGCATAGAAACAGTTCCAAGAAAACCATTTATTTATTCACTCATTCATCATGCAAGCCATGCCATGTGCTCAGTGTCTAAGACTTTGGGAAATTGAGACAGAATGAAGAAAATGGCATATACTTATATCCATGAATTAAGTTTAATAAAATCCACAACATGGAAACATCAGTTCAGTAATTTGTTTGACTGATCAAAGGACCCACAGATTGACAAAAATGACCCACATATAGAATACATATTATAATTCATCATTTAATCAACATACCATGACTATCTACCAGGAACTAAATTTGGTGCCATCCCAAGTGCTGTTTTCTAACCACTAAAAGACATGGATGCTCCTTCGCTATCTAATAGGGAGACTAAATAGTACACAGAAGTAAAAGAAAGACCAAGAGACAATAGAGGGAAACTAAAAAGTGATAGATTGAGCCTATGAAATGATAGGTGAAAGAGGAAAGAACTTGGATAATGGTCCAAACTATGTAAAATGTTACTTTAAGTCCTCCAGAGACTGGGTAGCAGATAGGAAATCTGAATTATATGGCCCATGGCAGACGTAAAATTCATGTTATCTGATATTTCAACCAATAGCTACCTTTGAATGCCAACCACATCTTAAAACAACCTAAATACAAGGTCCTGGAACTATAGGAACAGAGACAGCTGATGTTTTCTTCTAAGAATCATATGATAGGTATCATTCAATAAGTCAAGGAAATGATTCAGAAGTAAATCTCAGGACTTCTCAGAAGGTAAGTGGATAATTTGAGATCTAACCTAGGGCAATGTGTCCCAACAATTCTGATTTTTCTTGTTATGTGACTGTGTGTCAGGCCTGTGAAGAAATAATCTACAAAAATAAAATATGTCCAATATCAAAACGAAGGACTAAGAAGAAACCAGAAAAGGACCAAATAACGCTGGGGCATCTTACACTATGTTACCACAGGAAGTTATAAATAAGTATAGGAAATAAAGAATTCTAAGGTACAGAGTTCAGGTTGTATTATAATGGCTAAGAGATGGCATCTAGGACTAGGAATTTAATTTAAAATGTTATGCAGTAGAGGCAAATGCTGTATCTAAATACAATATGTTCCTAAACTTTAATTTTTGTCTTCAAGTGGGTTTTTTTTTTGTTTTGTTTTGCTTTTTTCATTATTTATCATGTGGATTGTGTTTATTTGTTTGTTTCTTTGTTTAGCTTCAAAAGATATAAGCAATTTGAACAGAAAGTCAGCAGCAAGCTAGACTCAAAGCAAGGGAAAGGAATAAGATATAGAATGATCAATAATATGTTTAGACATGTAAAAGTCTCAGTGTATGATCATCAGTTTGATAAGTATCCTACTGTTCAAAGTTGAACCTGTGAACAGCCAATCATCAAATGATGCCACTAAGATACCCTGTGATGTCAAACTCTGCCCCAGGCAGTGGTGAATGCCTGTCACCTCAGCATTTATGAATCTGAATCAGGTGGAACTCAAGTTCCAGGCGACCTAGGGATACACAAAATATTCAGAATCAGATTACACCACATCAGAAGACAATGTCTCTCTCTCTCTCTCTCTGTATATATATATATATATATATATATATATATATATATATATATATATATATATATATATTTCGGCTATATAATGCCTGTTAACATTTACCTCTTTGATTATTTCATTGCTATCAGTGCCTTGGAATGATATGTTAAAATTGCCTCAACCATAAGTCACATACTATTTATTTAAAATCCATTTTCAAATTCCCTTAAAAGTAATTACAGGAAATTATCTGCCTTTGTATCTCACTGGCTGACACATCTTATACATCATCCAATGTGTCACTTCTGATAAAGGCCCTGTAATCATATTACATGATAGGAAATTCCTGTCATAAATTGACATGATAACCTAATTTGGAAAATTCAGACAAATACAATTTATTTTAAACTTTACTTCAAACACACGGATGAAACTCTACAGATCAAGGAAAGATTGAGATGCCTTTGAAGAATACAACATTTTCTTTTTTCACACTTGAAAATTGTGCTAGTTTTAGACTTTAGTTCTAAGCTCATAAAAATTTATTATATAAAATATTTATAACAAACATTAAACAGATAAAATGATATAATCAGTGAGTTCAAATTTTACTTAATTTACTAATTAAAGTCTCTTTTAAGTACAAGGTATGAGCAAGAGTTTCTCTTTTGGCCCAGGAACTGAAGTTGGGCAAGGATATCTATACTGAGAAAAAAATAGTGGCATAAGATGAGGGTGGGGGAGGCAGGAGGGCTCAGAATGGTCTTCATGGAATGTATATCTACTAAACTGAGAATTTCATAAGTATTAAGAACTTAGTTTGATCAAAATTTTAATTTTATTTGTTTATTCTTAGTTGAATTACATAGAGATAAAAGCAAATTAACTCTTCCTTCGAAACATTAAGAGAGGCATTGATCCATTAGTGATAGCATCTCATGATATAGGAATCTGTCGCAACCAGCACCTCAGGATGAATAATTACATGATCCACTGGAGACATTTAAGAAACAGGACTACATTAAGCTGTAAAACTGTAGCCTGTGCATGTGGTAAATTTTTGTCTCATCATTTTATCATGTAGAATCATTTCATAGACTAGAGACGATGTTCATTTAAATTCCAATTGCATCCCGTGCTACCAGTACAAGCCGTTCATGTGACAGCCAAATGAACAAGGCTTCTGTGCCCAGATGAAAGCAATGCACTACAATGACAGCTCTGCCATGACTTCTCGCTTCCAACGACAGCTGGAGAAAGCACATTTTTACTGACATTGATTATAAACCATGCTTTGATTTCAGAGCCATTAAAATGTGAAGAAGCCATGCATCTCCACATGATAGAAACAGTGATGAGACAGTTCAGTAAAGGTATCTGGGTAAGAAATAATTACAGAAAGCCCAGTTGTTTTAAATTTAAGTTAGAAATAAAAAAAATAGCATAGTTTCTTTTGTGAAAGTTTAAAAACTATGCTAGAAATGATTCTAACTATTATAATATCTATGCTTTTGTAATAATAGTTTTGTGTACACACACATAGAGACACATAAAACCCTTGCAGTAAATGTACTGAGAAATTTCTCAATGTGGTAACAAGAAAAACAATAAGCCCTCAGCCCACCATATTTTGGGGGGAACCACACTAAAGGTGCCACATAAGTCATCTCCCTTAATACACAGCACTTTCCAGGAAGAACATATATTACTTATGAGGGGGAGAAATGAGGTTTAAACAGTAAGTTCAGAAGCCACATAGATATATTAAAGGCAAGACTGTAATTTTATTGTAAGAACACTCAAATCTTTTACTCTAGGGTTCTAAAATTTAAGCAAACTTTCTAAAACTATAATGCTTGAGGAAGAAAATATTTTATCTCATAGAGCGTGACCTGAAGTTGCCTTTAGATGCTAACAAAGGAAATGATGACTCCGCTTACTTTGTTTGTTTGTTTGTTTTTGTTTGTTTGTTAAGCTCTTAGCTCTTATAAGAAAAAAAGAATCAAAGAAGATGAAGTTATGTTAGAATATTTTTGAGATACTGCTTTGAAACTTAGCCAAACTATCAGGACTCTCTGAGATCATGAAAAGAATCAGACAGGCAAAAAATAAAATGTCACTTTCTGTCCTCAAACTAAGGACAGTTGTAGCTCTAGTTTTTACAATGTGATTTGAGCCTGTTCATCTTTCTTTAATCTCGAAGTTTAACTGTCACCAAGGCAATGAAACAACACTGTGTCGATGTACCCAGAAAATACTGCCTCCAAGTAAAGATAATTCATAATTCCCAAAACGTAGTAACTGATGAGCAAAAAAAATAGTTAAAATTAAGTTAATGATGTGAACTTTTTATTTGAATGAGAAGTTCCATTATGCATTTGATAGTAATACTGTTCATTTATATATTTTATTCCTCAATTTTATTTATTTTTCAAAATGTGTACTAGTAATCTATCTTTACCATGATTCAAAAACACCATGTAATACAAACCACCATGGACTTTAGGCATGTAATTAGTAGTGGTCTCTATGGTTTAAAGAGCTTGAGAGGCAACCAAGTGGTTTTTAGCCACATACTACTGATCACACCTTGTCCACGAAAAGAGTTCTGCAAATTTACATCTTTATACAGATTAGTATTCACTTTTGGCAATCACCAAAATGATTGCAAGTTTAGACCTCCCCTTTGAACTTAGAATCATCTTAACTAGAATACTATTATCCCCTTTAAAAATAAATATAGTTATTATTTATATTGCCCACCCCACACCATTCCTACTTACATAAGTGATGTCGTGTAACTAGAATTTCTGAACTTCTTTAGGGCCTCATGCCATGCCCGTCACACTTCTCTGATGCTGATGCTGGTGTTGATAGTTATCATATCCCTTCATGGAGATTCCTAAGGAAGGAGTGATAGTTTAAGTCTAGCATAGAATTTCTGAATGAAATCCAGGTTGATAGAAAGAATGGAGACAGGGCTGCATTTGGGGTATTCCACCAGCAAAAGTGGAATATAAAATGGAGATCATGAGCTATACTTCCTGTTGTGATGACAGAGGTGTTATCAGAAAAGGTGAGATTCTATCAGCATTTAATGCAAGGGTGTGCCACTATTCGTGTGCTGGTTAGATTTATGTCACTTGACATGAGCTAGAGTTATCTGAAAGAGGAAACTCAGTTGAGAATATGAGGTGGGTGAAGGCCTGGCAGATTCTGCTGGATCATGCTGCTGTTGCTGGTTCATGTTTGGTGACGCTTCTGAACTGGACTGTTGGTATCCTGACACTACTGAACTGGACTGCTGATATCCTGTCAAATGAAGATTAGAATTGGCTCAAAGAACTACTTCTAAATAAGTCTACATCCTCTTGTCCTATTTACTCTTTTCTTCCCTACCTTTGTATGATGAGTTAAAAGTGGGGGTGGGGGGCTTCTGGGGGAGTCAAAGCATTTGACAATCATTATTAAAGTAGGTTTGAAAATCCTAAGCCTACAATACATCTGTAAGATATCAATGTAGGGCATTTTATTAATTAGTGATTCATAAGGTAGGCATAGCTCATTGCATATGGTGCCATCTTTAATTTGGCTGGTGGTCCTGTGTTCTCTGTGTTGTCCTAACAAGCCAACGCCCACCCACATTTGTTATGCTGCTCCTTAAAAATGAAACCGGAGAAAGCCTGACATTGTATACCTGTTTTTGTTGCTCAGTAATTCAGATGGAAATATATAATGCAAGTGGGTAGAGTGTATGCCAGACTCCTGGCCTGGTGTGCCTGGGCAGAATTACACAGTAAGCAATGGTCAGACTTTCCTTCTGTGGAATCTTATGCCAATTCAGCTACTAATCAGTCATTCATAAATTGTGATTAAAATGATCAGGTAATTTTTAATTGAAAATCATGGTGTGAAATATATCTACCCAAAGAGGTAACATCTATAAATAGTAGTAATTAATTTAGCTGCAACCTTTTTAGGTATTAAATTACATGACGAACAGTTAAAGTGAATTTAAGAGTAAACATAAGGCCAAGTTTTCAATGAACATTAATAATTTCTCAATCAATTTTCAGATTATTGTCTGCAAAGATGTTTTTTATATCTTCTTCCATTGCATAATATGCCTGGTGTAATAGTTAAGAAACATCTTAGTGACTTCAAAAATTTGATTGAAAATTTGGCAAATTACATTCTTTGTACTAGAATTTAACCTAAAACACCTTCTATGTTTGTTAAAAATATTTGTTTTTTTAAATTTAGTTAAAAATTGAAGTATTTCTTTCATAATTATAAACAAAATTATTCTGTTTTAACATAAAAAAAAAGAAAGCAGGGTGAACACGCCATGATGAGCAAGTCAATAAGCAGCACTCCTCTATGACATTTATATCAGCTTCTGCCTCCAGATTCCATTCTTGCTTGAGTTTCTGCCCTGAATTTCTTCCATGATGAGCTATGATCTAGAAGCATAAGACAAATAAATCCCTTCTTCCCAACTTGCTTTGGGTCATGATGTTTCCTAAGAGCAAGAGAAACCCTATCTGGAATGCCTTGTGTAGATTAATTTCTCTTTTCTTTAAAGGTAGTAGCATACAATATAATCCAAAGGGGTCAAGTGCCTGTGGTATTAATAAGGTCATCCATATAACCATGTTTATTATATAAGTCATTCACAAAATGGTTTTAGTGATACAGGATTAGAAATTACATGCATGAAAACCAAATTTGCAGCCACTGTGGACTCACTCAGAGCATTCCTGAAACCATGCAAGTATAGTACTGAGGCTACTCCTCGCATTCTATGCAACGCAACTGAATGATTTTATTGTCCTTCCACTATATCCTGAATGCCTTCTACAACAAAATTGAGTTAATTATTCATTTCACAAACATCTATAAAGCAAGTTATCTGTCCATGTAGCAAACATTGAATGCTCAAGAGGCTTGGATTTACATCACCAACAGGGAAGGCACAAATCATTACCTTGACTCACTCTTTTCCTACTGAAGAAAAGAGAGAATGATTCAGAAACATCACAAATAAGTCTCTAATGTTTTAAAATAAGACACGGGTTAAATCAAAAGCTACATGGAAGGAAAGTATATCTGTAGGACCTTGGTACTGAGGGCTAGGCTGTGGCTCAGTGGGTAGAGTGCTTGCTGCTTGAACACAACTACATGGCTGGGAATCTCCAGCACTCTCACACAGAATATGGTTGTTATGACAGGTGTCTATGCCCACAGTTCTAGGGGCAGGGAAGGTTCCTGGAGCTTGGTTGTGAGCCACTCTAGATAAACTCCAAGCTCTGTGGTCAATCAATAATGAAAATCCTGTCTCAGAGATAAGGTGGAGAGAAATAAAAGGAACTACCCTGTGCCAGCTCTGGCCTCATAACTCACATCACCAGGCATGCAAACAAAAGTGCACACGTGTGTGCATGCACACGCGCGCGCGGCACACACACACACACACACACACACACACACACACACACGTGCGCACATGAAAGAGGCATAGAGGAAACATTGCAATACATACTTAAAAGGTCGAACTCTAATTGTTTTTAGTGTATAAGTTTTTAATAAACCATCAATATCCTAAACTACGTATAATATAAACATACAATTGGGTTCTATCCACCTACCATAACTAACCTCTGCATTTTTCCTAGCTCTATACAAAGAAGGAAGGAGAACTGATATATTTTTGACACAGACAGGAATCTACTCTGAGTCCCTAGTATCTTTCTTCCAAGTTTAATGATTAGTCTCGATTGCCAATTTGGTGAAATCTAGAATCACTTGGAAGATGCCTGGGCATGGCTATGGAGGGTTTCTTTAGGTTAATTGAGAAGGTATGACCAACTTATTATGGGTAGCACCATTCTCTGGCCTGGAATGCTTAACTGGACAAAAAGAAGGTGAGTGGAACACAAGCATCCACTGTTCTCTGTGGCTTCACTGTGAATGTACTGGGAGCAGTCTTCACAGGTTTCCACACTGATCCTTCCATCGATGAAGATGCAGACGCTTCCCACTCCTTGGCCATTGTACCTAGTGTGAAGCAATAGACTTGAGGTTGCAGATAACTTCTTCTGAAACTCTGATTTTATTTCCTTTGATTATATACCTTAAAATATGATGGTGGAACCATAGAGTAGTTCTATTTGTAAATTTTTGAGGAGCCTCCACATTGTTTTTAACTGAATATATTCACTATATTTATCAATTAAAACTTTAAAAAGGAACAGGGTTGAATCCACTTGATTTGTTCCATTTATAATTCAACTAATACACACTGAAATTGAAAACAAAACAAAAACAAAAACAAAAATTCATAAAAACTTTTAAGAGATCAAGGTGGATGCATATTATGGAATATAAATACATACCCCAAATTTTGGTGGATTGTAATGAAGCGACACTTGACTTTGTGAGGTAATGTATTACTAGGCTGTTTGTACTAATATATGTACTTTGTACATGTTTCACTGCATCTCTTGGAGTTTCTCAACTTGCATATAAAGAGATTATTTATTCTTACCTATTCTTGGTCTAAGTAGGAAGGCATACACCAATTCAATCTACATATTTATTCTAGAGTATTTTTTTCTTAAGAGCTTACACTGTGTTAAGCACATTATAAATCATCTGAATTCCTCAAAGGCCTGTTTGGTTGCCATTTATAAATAGCCATAAAGTAACAAAGGAGGTAAAAGACTTATTTTAACTCTGTCAGGCATGCCTTAAAGACCTTACACAAATCTGTCATTTTGGTTTTTATCTCAAGGACATCTTCAATGATCTGTTACACGCAATATGTTACTCTCATCCATGTCTTTTTGCTGAGCTATTTTTATCTAATGGACATCATAGCTTATCAAGACTAAAAAAAAAAAAAAATCATTGTAATGCAAGTGCATCACTTTGCAAATCAAATGCAAATATATTCACATGACATAACAAGTCCTGTCATTGTGTGAACTTTCCTCATTCCACCCCTTAGAACCTCCCCATTCACTTTCCTAGTTTTAAAAATGTGGTGTTCTTTTTTATGCCCCTGAGGATATGCAAATGTTTGTCTCTTCCAAGAATATGAGATAGCCTCCTGAAGAATTGATGAACTTCTTTTTCTCACTGCTAAGATGGTTGAAAATTCTAATGTTCTTGAATCTTCTCAGAACTCAGCTGAAATTGACATTTTTTATGTTCATTAGACACTTCACATTTTTAAAGATTGAATTTAATTTTATGTTCAATATCATTGAATATATTAATACTGTCAAAACAATATCATGGTTATCCATCTCAATGCATCTTTCCAAATCATTAAATGTAAAATCTACCCAGTAAACATTTTCCCATTCTACTATTAACCTGTTTGGTTTGAGCTAAGTCTCTTATGCAAGTAGAACCATATAGTGTTTGTCTTTCTTTGAATTATTTATTTCACTTGACATGATATTCATTATGTTGTATATGTGTCAAATTTTCTTTCTTTTTAGACTGTATAGTACTTAACTACATAACTGTACTACATTCCTTACTCATTATTAGTCCAATGAGTCCTTGGGTTCTTTCAATATTTTAGCTACTTTTTAAAAATTCTTATGAATGTAATATGTGTATAAATTTTTCTTGAAGGCAGCCCTTGTATCAGTGCTTTGGAAGATATAAGTGACATTCCTCAAATGTGTATTTCTTTTGTTTGCTTATTGCAAGAACTCCTTAGAGTTGTTCATTGAAGCTGTACTATTTATATTTACCAACAGTAAGCAGATATTGTACGTAGAAGCCATCTTATTAGGAAGGAGAAATAACTTCAATTTTTGATTTTCAAACGTTTTTGTAACACTGTATGTCTTTTCATTTGCTTACAGACCATTTCATATCTTCTTTGGAAATATTACTACTTAGATCATTAGCCCATATTTGAGTCAAATTATCTGCTTTCATATTGTTGAGTTACAACTCTTTTTAAAAGTTTATTTTGTGCTTAAATTATGAGATTTCTTTAAAGCTCAAATTATAATATATTTACCATATGTCTCAGTAACAACAACACACCTATCACACAGTGAATAATATACAAATATTTATTAAAAAAAAAAACAACAAAAAAATTAGTTCACTCACAGCATTTCAATACTATTCAAGTAAAATGCTATACTGACATTCATTGCAGAAGACCATTTTCCAGTTTTCTCCACAAGTGTGCTTTTTTTCCTTCATGAGTGATGAGACTTTAGTTTATAAAAGTATTTTTAGCCAGAGACTAATTGCACCAATATCCAGAATATAGAAATACTTCTGTGGTGTTTAGTTCAAAAGAATATAAACAGGATAAATCTGTGTTGACAGCTCAACCGAAAATCCATGTCCATTTCTTCTGCCCTGGGAAAACAAGCTAAACAAGGCTCAAATTGGTCAAGTTGTTATAAAACAGTGAAGCCATATAATTTTAGCATAACTTTTAGCATAACCTTAGTACAGTTATGAAATGTACAAAGATATTCCTGTGTCTCTAAGATATCACATCTGAGAGTTATCTTTTATTTTAATGAGTCTGTTTCTCAGTTGACAAAAAAGTGATCTTTACAATATCAATATCAAGTTTTTAATCCAACATTCTTATGATGCTTCCTGCAACGTTCCTTCCTTCACAGGTAACATCGGATAACTCATATTGAAAATTCTGAGAAAGTATTACCTGTTGATGTGTTGAGGCAGGAGTATTATTGAATTAATGATCAATCTAGTCTATGTAATAAGAGCCTATCACAAAACCATTAATCAATCAATTAATTATGTTCTTCGTATTTTTTATCAACTAGTTCAATAGTATAGTGCAGAACTGTGTAGGTCATGTGAAAAAACTACATTCATTTTACATGTAGGATATTGTCACCTCCCTACAATCTAGATTTTCTATGGAGTTATGGCACTTGAACCCATTTTTCTACATTTCTTGGATAAATTCTAGATTGTTCAGAATACCTTTCACTGCTTTGTTTCGTGCATCCAAATGTCTAGAAATTCTACTACTTTCTAGAACCATTGTTTATATGGTCTGATTTGCGGGAGGAGGACCACAAGTCAAATAGTAGCCTTGTCTGTGCAGAAAGGCACTGTTTCAAAGATCAGAAGAAACATCTAAAAACAAAAGGAAAGAAATACTGAAGGAAAGATAGGAAGAAAGAAAGGAGAGGGGGGTGTAGGAAGGAAGGAAAGAAGGAAGGGTGGGAGAGAGAGGAAGGAAAGAAGGAAGGAAGGAAGGAAGGAAGGAAGGAAGGAAGGAAGGAAGGAAGGAAGGAAGGAAGGAAGGAAGGAAGAAAGGGAGGAAGGAAGGAAGGAAGGAAGGAAGGAAGGAAGGAAGGAAGGAAGGAAGGAAGGAAGGAAGGAAGAAAGGAAAAAAGGAAGAAAGGAAGAAAGGAAGAAAGGAAGAAAGGAAGAAAGGAAGAAAGGAAGAAAGGAAGAAAGGAAGGAAAGGAGGAGGTAGGGAAGAAAGGAAGAAGAAGAAAGGAATCATGTTCTGCATTGTCTCTGGAAGTGATCGTACCAATTACACAGATAACATTTTTTTTTCACTCAAGCTGTGGTTGGGTGCCTATTAAATGCCTGGCACCCCTTCAAGTGCTGGCAAGTAGTGCAGTCTGTGCCTTCCAAAGAAAGGACCATGAACCACTGAGAGTAATTTTCCCTCAAAACTATCAGGACTTAGCATTCTGTCTCAAGTCCAGCAGAAGAGTAGTCAGGTGAGAAGTGTTCTCTGACTTTAAATATAAGCAAATTCATCTCCTCACATCAAGATTGCCTCCACATTTACTTTCCCACTGTAGTGAAGCTGGCATGCAAGAGACAGTAGGCCCATTTTCTGATCTTTAACACTCTTCTTTACAAATGTATGGTCACAAAATAGTCTTATATTTTTACTATTGAAGAGTTCATCTATCAATAAACAATTCTCATAGACACATTCTTATGAATATCACTCTTGTCAGACAATCTGGCTGTTCCTTTAGGTAATCATAAGTTTATGTACAGAGTTGGTTATGTAAGTATAGTCTTTATATATATGCATACACATAGACATATATGCAGATAGTCACATATATTCATATATATATATATATATATATATATATATATATATATATATATGCAGATATTCGTATATATTTATATACATAGAGGGAGAGAGCATTTAAAATGGAATATAGGTGTAATACGTTTTGGATCTAGGATACTGCACTTGTTAGACAAGCACTCAACTAATAATCCGCATTGAAAGCTCACCTTTAAATTTTCATGTGTGGGCTGGCGAGATGGCTTAGTGGTTAAGAGTGCCGACTGCTCTTCTGAAGGTCCCGAGTTCAAATCCCAGCAACCACATGGTGGCTCACAACCATCAGTAACGAAATCTGATGCCCTCTTCTGGAGTGTCTGAAGACAGCTACAGTGTACTTACATATAATAAATAAATAAATAAATCTTTTAAAAATTTTTTTCATGTGTACATAGGGTCTCATTAAGTTTTACAAACTAAACTTTTGATCTACCTGCTTCTTCTTCCTAAGTAAGTGGGATTTTAGATGTATACCACCAGGCCTGGCTCTTTTGAAAAATTATCCTAGAATTTCCAAGACTTCTTGAAAGTAAATGGATATCCATCAGGCTACTGTCTTGCTGATCTATGTTATCATTGGTAACAGAATAGGTGGTGAAATGAAGCATGAAGGATTAGGCTATTTCAATCTTGATAGATGGTTTCTAAAATTGGACTCACTTTTCTATTCAGCACAAAATCTGGCCTTGCAAGAACAACATGATACAATTTCTAATCATTTAGTGTTAGGTTCCTATCTTATGTAATGCTTCATTTAGTTGCTAAGAACTCTAGTCTAAATATATTAGTGATTGGAGTAGGTTTAAATGATGTATTTAAAGAAATATTATAGTTGAAGGGTGGTTGGTGTTGTGACTATGATGTGTATATTATAGAAATTCTTTCTACTTGATTTTCCAGGCCTGTGTCTATATGAAAATGGCTACAAAAAGAAATTAAAAACACTATTTGAAGGAGTCGAAACTATTTTTTACATGGAAAATATGTGTGATTAAATAAAACAACATATTTTTCCAAAACTGATCATTTCCAAAGAAGAGTAAGAGCCTCTTTCAAATAGGCAATCTGGGAATCCTACATTTGATGAGCAGTTCACACTAACGTACCAAGAGAAGGCAAAGAAGCACCTTTAACTTGTGCAGTCATCTATGAAGCCAGCTCCCTGTGTGATAGCTCAGTACTGAGATGCACAGTTGGTTAATGCTGGTGATGATGCCTCCTGACTTGCTGGATCTCTCTGTGAACAAGAAGCATCCGTGATACTTGACCAGTATATCACTTGGATGAAATCTGGGGAAGAGAAGTCATTTTGCAGACCATGAGATGAGATGTTGAGACATATTTCTATTGACACACCTAAGCTAGTAAATGAGCTGCATCAGCTTCACAACCGAGGCATGCCTCCATTTAAGTCAAAGCATGAATGATACCGTCTACTTTAATAGATCTGGAAAATAGTGGATCAATTAGTTGGAAAAATAGACCAAAAATTATAACACAAAGAAACTGTTCATTTCCCTACATTACCTGATAGCTCACCACTATGTGTATAGAGTATAAGATACAAATCAACATAGATTTATAAGGTGCTTTCTTTTATTTAGAAAACATATTCCTCCATAAGTAAATTAAATTTCATAAATCAGGATCATATTTACCCCTTGGATTTTGTCATAGCTTCAGTGTGATCTATTTATATTTACGATAGAGCCTTGCTCAGCAGAATTTGTGAATAGGTAGTTTTTTTTTTCTGTCAATCCTGATATTTAAAAGTAGATTTAGAGACTGCCCAAATACCCCAGGAAATTTGTAGTGTGTAGTTTCTAATACCCTGCTTGAAACTCCAGGCAAACCATGCTACCAGCCACTGACCTGGTGCTTTTGGATCCATAGATGAAAGACACACACAAACACACACATATACACTCATTAGCTTATTTTAAATATGGATTTTAGCTCAATAGTCAGGCAGTTCTAAGCCCCCTGCAGCAGCCAATGTGCCTTTACCTTCACTCCCAGATCAACAGTTATAAATATGCTGAGTTGTTCAGATACATTTAGTCCATGCTCAACACCTCTAAATCTGCCCTCAACTTAGTTGCCCAGTTACATTCTCCTTGCTCAGCACCCTAAATCTACTGTCAGCTTAATTGCATTTCTAATCATCTGCCTAGTACCCAGGCCCGATCGAAAAAGTGGCCAATAGCCACTCCACCTGATATCTCACATGGCTGGTAGCTCTCTCTCCCTTCAAAGCATTTTGAATTTTTTTCTTCCCCTTCATCGCCTTGCCTGCCTGTGGGAGCCTGGAATTCTCACCTTCTTCCATCAAACCATTAGCCACTATTATCTTTAGTGATTGATCAAAAACCCAACTGGGGAACAGAACCTTCAGAGATCATATGCAAACTCCCAATCAAAACATCAGAACCACTCCCTACAGAGTTTTTCTCACCATTTAACTGAAAAAGGAGATGGGATCTGTTCACTACTGAGCTGTACAAGGAGATAGAATCTGCTTAATATTCAAGTATAAAAGAGATGGTAACTGCTCACTATTCAACTGTATAAAGAAATGGGATCTGCTTACTCTTCAACTGTAGAAAGAATATATTTAAATATATAAAAATACTTCTAATGCTATTTTCCTAAAGCTTTTTATATGAACCTTTAAATTTTTATATGATCATTAAATTAATATAGAGAATGTTTGGTAAGAATGGAGGAAATCTTGATAACATAACTGATGCATCATTTCTTACAGTTCTTGTGCCTTGCCTTTCATACATCACTTTCACAAAGTAGACTTAATCATTTGAAAACAAATGTCAAGCATGATTTTTCATTAACATGACTTTGGTTATAGGCACCATAGTTCATACACTAAGGCAATAAACAAAGCTACTCGTTCCATGATGCTGTTAAGGGACTAGAATATTGTTACCTCTGCTTCTCTCTTTTAGTTTTATTCTCCTCTTTATGTACTTCCTTATTATATTTATAAATATGTTATTACTTTGGAAAAATACTTAACATAAAGAAACTTTGAAAAGGAACATTGTATTATAGCTCACCGTTTGAGAGAATACAATCTCTCATGGAGGAGAAGGCATGGCAGCGGGCAGTTCAATATCACTGAGAGTATCTGGAAGTTGCTTATTACTTGTAATCAACCTAGAAACAGAGATACTAGTTGGAGGGACAGAGAGACTATAAGCCATAAGATCATGTGGGTTTGTCACACCTCATTTTCCAGATATTCTCAATGTCCAACAGTTTACATAATGTCCCAAAAGGTCCTCTGGCACACAAATGCCTCCAGGGAAAAATTCACTTAAATTCACAGCATTAAATATGTTACAACTGGTCTTGCTCCAAGAACATAGCTTTATTAGTGTACCCAATCCCTGTTAGAAATTTAAAATGTTTATGATGTACTTAGAGCAAGGTTTGCTTCATTGATCCTATAGATACACAAAGGTAGGATCACAGATAACCTTTACAAGAGGATATACTTACAACCATTTGTACCAAAAAGGTCAGAATGTTGTTCATCCATCATATAGATGGATAGACAACAATATATGTATGTGTATATATATATCACTCTCCTACTTTCTCACTTTTTCTCCCAGTATAATTAGTAATGTGATTCTCAAGAAAAACCTATGTACATACTAGAAAATTTAGGAGAAAATGAAAGACACAACTACATCACTTCTATGTGACACAGAAGATTTTAACAAAGGAAAAGAACCATTTGAGAAAGGTGTAAAGAACTTTCCAGCTTGAGAACATAGACGAGTCTCAGACTCTTCCAAGGCACATGAAGAGAATAGGGGAGCATACAAAGAATGTGAGTAGTAAGAGAGGAGAATCAGAATAATAGGTTAAACTAGGAGGAACCTTGTGGAGAAGATTCAAGGATGATTTTCAACAGAGTAGAAAATTGTCATGTAGAACCACACTGGAAACTTTATGAATGCAGTTAGGAGTTATTGAACTTTATAGATGGGGTTAAGGTTATTCAGGTTTATGAATGGATTTGGGGCTGTTAAGCTTTATGGATAGAGTATGATAAAATGTTTTAATACTGATGGCCTTGGACCTAGAAAGAAGAATATTTCTTGACCCACAAGGGGAAAAATCAGGAAAAAAGCAAACATATTTATATCAGTCTCAACAGCAAGATCTCTTCAACCTTGCTGCTACACATTCCACCAGATTGAATGGAATTGAAAAAAATACATACTTCATATAATATGATAAAAATATAAATTTAAATTAGAGAATTGGGATGAAGGGATAGTTCAACTTATTTTAAAGTTGTCTAGTACCCTTCCTTCTTAGCATACCGTCACCCTTTGCAATCTATATTCTTCTCCCACTTTTGATGACCCACATGAATGCCTCATTTTCTGATATCGAATCATATCCTTACTTATTACTCTGACCTGTTACATAGTCATTGGTATGTCAATTATATACAAGGAGTGCTAGAGTCAGCTCTACCTTCTTTTTTTAAATTCTTTTTGTTTTCATTTTTTTATTAGATATTTTCTTTATTTACATTTCAAGTGCTATCCCAAAAGTACCCTATACCCCCCCCCGCCCTATGGCAAGTGTTTAAATGTACCAAAAATATTTATCAAGTAATCTGAATGATTCACTTCTTTATTTTGCTTGATTTACAAATACAGGTAGGGCTCCAACTAAAATGAAACTACCATCTTTTAAATTGCCAGAAAGACAAACTGTTTGATAGATAAATTACAGTGAAATGTAATAAAAAAAAAATGTTTCAAATGCCTCTGATGTACGTATACATGGAAAGCATAGGAACACAGGATGTCCAGTGCTCTCTAAGGAATATTTCAAAGCCTATTATCATGCCTTATGCTGTATAAATTCAAAATCACAAATAACACTAATGCTGGGCTTGTTGCCAAGTAACTATGGCAAGAAAGCCAGCCATGCCTTCCTATCTGTCTGAGATTCATGGGAGCAGTAAAGCTCATGAAAAATTGGAGTACAGGTTGCTTTGACGTAAAGCAACTTAGGCTTAGAATTATACCTCTTGATGTGAACAGATATAGAAATTTACTTCTCCTGAAACTTAATTTCAGAGTTGGTAAAACTGAAAATACAATTCATACCATCAATACCAGTGAGTCGCCATAGTAGTCAAGGGATAATGTACACAAATTATGTATTACACTATATAGTTCATTGAATGTTGTTAACAGCAGTAATTGAGGGGAATTTTTTGTTATAATTAATGATAAGTATACAGGAATATTTATAGTTATTTTGCATATATGTATACATCATGTTATATGTTGATGCATTTGTATGTGCGTGAACACAAATGAATGCATATGAAGGCCAGAGTTAATGTTGTGTGTTGTCTATATGCCTCTCCACATTTTTTGCCGTGTCAGCATCTTTAGTAAAAGCACCCACTCACTTACTAAGCAAGTCAAGCTAGCCAATGTTCTTTTGTCTTTCATGTCAGTGCCCCTCGAGCTCTGGGATTACATTTAGAGGACCACGCCTAGCCAGCCATATCTTTTGTGTGTGCTGGGCATTCAAAGTCTAGTCCTCACATTGCCCAGAAAATGTGTTATCCACTGAGCAATCTTGCCAGCCTATTTTTTATACTGTAAGGAAATATGACTCCATGTAAAGAGTTTTCAAATAAGACCTTTCTAGAAAACCCTCTTATTGAACCAATGAGTAAAATGTCAAACAACTTAACTGGGATAAGTAAACCAAGTTATATTAAAGCTAAAAAAAAATTTACAACTATGTTATTGCTGCTTCCTCATTTAGAAAGACGCCAAGCAAGTAAGCAGTTGATAATGATCAAATATAAAACTGTCTTTTGTAAGCCATGGGTGGAAGTAAATTGCCTTAAGAGAGTTTTCTTTCATGACCATAAAATCTCACAATTGCTAGTAGATATTGCAAAATGTCAGCCTAGCCCATGTTTGTGAAAGCTCTTGAAATGATCAATGCAATATTGAGGGGAAAGCCAAGAGGGTGGAAGAGGGTCATTGCGCATCCCCTCTCTGGCAAGCACCCATATCAAAAACCCGTTTGTTTGAGCCAGCTGTCCCCACTCTGCTAATAATGCCAATATACAACAAGAGTTGCAGAGGGCTGACAGGGCACGAAATAAGGCAGTTTCTTTGGAAGCCCTGAGTCAGAGCTCTGCTTACCTCAACAACACCCTTAAAACACCCAGAAGAAAATCTTCCAACACAGGCCCTGCTCATAAAATTTACTTAAACAGATACAGGAGAGCCCCTTCTGCCTGGCATGAATATGCACTTCAAACAAAGCCAACCTCATTTCTACTATCTTCCTTCAAAGCTCTAATGCTTATCACTTGGCCCCCTGCCTAGAGAATGCTGTGAACTTCCATGAGGAGATTTTAACACTAGTTATCAGAATCAATCACACTGAAGACATCTGCTATTTGTCAGCTGCCATTCTCTTGCAGGTTTCTCTTCTGAATGTTAATGACAAGTGGCACTGGTGGCTACAAAACCCTGGTCCCTTGTCAATAAAGATACCTGAACTTTATCATGTTTCCGTACCTAGCCTTCCTCAGAATGCTATCTGTGAAAATATAGCTTCAATGCTTCTATGTGTTTGGGTGTGCTTTTATATATATGAATATGTGCTCACAGATGTGTGAATATGTATGTCTAGAGTCTGGGGATTCAATCTTGGGTGTCATTACATAAGTGCTATCAACCCTGGGTTTTTTTTTTTTTTTTGGGGGGGGGGGGGTGTTAGCCATTGACCTAGAGTTTGCTAATTAGAGCCACACTAGCTATCCAGAAAGCCTCAGATATCCACCTGTTTGACTCCCAGCCCATTATAACAAACTCAAGCCAACATGGCTAACTTTTTACAAGACTTCTTACTGTCTAGTCATCGGTTCTGATATAAATTTGAATATGAAAACTTAGAACCTTGATGCACAGTATTGTACTTTAAACAATTTTCTAGTAAGTGATACATCAAAAAGAAAAAAAAAGAAAATGAGATTTTCGTAGAAAGAATTGAAGATAAATAAATCAAGAAACACTCTGAAAATCTAAATTTTCCCACCTTAATGCTTTATATGTTCTAGTCTTTTACAAGTGTTCTGATTATTAATTTTTACAACTTTAGCATAACAAAAAATGTTCCTAATAGAATTGAAAGTGCAAACAGCTTACATCTTAAAGGAGAGGCTGTTTTCCAGTAATAGTTCAGCAACTAAAGATGCCAGAAGCCAGTCCTGATGACCCCAGTACCCAGTATGGAAGGATATGACTGACTTTTAAAAACTGTCCCTTGATCTCCACAAGTGTGTTCTCTCTCTCTCTCTCTCTCTCTCTCTCTCTCTCTCTCTCTCTCTCTC
>LR749796.1:1597028-1623489 GCA_902729485.2 Mus minutoides | reverse complement strand
TTTACATGTCAGTAAAATGGGGATAATATTATGTATCTTAGTACTTTATAATATAAATTATATACAATGTAATAATAGACTGCTCTGGTCTGGCTAGTATTCTTGAGTAGTTCTAGGTTGAAGATTTAATTCTTCATATCAGTGCATGACTTAATGTGGACCCAGAGAGCTAATGAAGATTTTTTTAAAAGGCATTAGAGTGGGACCCTAAGCCAATACACCTAGTGACTTTATTAAAAGGATGTTAGGAAAAAGTTGTACATAAAGGGAAGATCAGGTAAGAACAGAAGGAAAGGATTGCATTGTGCATATCCAAAAAGGAGCCTTGCTCATAGCTAATGTGGTACTTCCAGCATTTAGAACTGAAAGAAGTTTATGTTGCTAAAATAACCCAATCTGAGGTTTTTTTTTAGACTGCATTGGAGTATTTGTATATAACTAAATGCAGACTAAGTATTCTGCAGTCTACAAAGGCAGCTTTAACAATTATCAGCAGTTCCTCCTGTGTAGCAAAGGACAATGGGCAAAGCAGAAATGAGAGACTTTGTCATTCAGCCAATTACTAACATTCTTCCTGCTTGTTCTATTGCCTCAAACAGTCTCCTTTAAGTTCCTTGTTTCCATCGATGTTTTATTATTGTTACCTCCAGGTATTTTTCATCGATGTTCATTTTTTTTAATAGGTGGAAGAACATACAAATATGAGATGAAGTATGAATTACAAATTATGCAAAGTTCTGACCTACTGGATTAAGAAACCAACAAAATCATCAAAGCATAAACAAGCATGGGAGTAATTAAAAATGAAACTTGACTGTCACAGAAACCAGTTTATAGACCTTGGTAAACGATTTTACAGGAAGAGACTTTTGCTCACGCAGACACACATTAAGCAGTTATGATCAGCCTGTAAACATTCCAGTTCTATGACTCAGGGCTTAGGACCTCAAGGGAAGTGGCAAAACAAAACAGCGCCCAAGAACTAACCAGGCCAAATACTGCTTAACTTTCAGGCCAGATGCATTCAGGGTGCTATAACCATTGACTTCGGAGCTCCGTTTATAATATTCCACCGGAGACAAGTACTACACTATGATTGTCCAAATTCAAAGACCAAGCGCTGCTTCTGTGTATGACTCCAACTACGAACCCAATTGCGGTCGTGAAGAAATGGAGAGAAGATCAGATGTGTGAACAGAAAGCTGGGAACATATAGACCAGGCTCTCTGAGAAACCCCCGTACCCCACAAGCACAGCATGCGCAGAGTAGAACACTAAAACAACCAGTTGACTACATACAACTGATCAAGTTGGTAGATTTATTTCCATACAGAAAAGCAATGAAGCAGAGTTTATGGTGCCCAGCTGACGTGAGGAGATCCTTGAATAAACCTCCCTCATGTATATTACATCAAGATGGTCTCTCGTGATTCCTTGGGTGCGAGAATTCCTGAGACTCGAGTGGGGTCTTCTTCGTGGACCTTACACCCTTTATATTTGTCATCTTTTCCTCTCTTCTCTCCTCTCTTTATCTTTCTCTCTAGCCTTCTTCCCCTCTCTTTCTACCTTTTCTCTTTCTCCCTCCATTTCTATAATAAAATCTTAAACTATAGAGTCTCTGCTACTTCAAGACCTGCTGCACACTCTGGTCAGTGTTGGAAACTTCTTCCCTCATCCCTCTCTCCTACAACCCTGAGGCACTAGGAAGGTAGCTCTGTGGTCCCCCATCAGGGGCTGCCACTATTCCACCCCCTTACACGTGGGTCAGGCTTGCTCACCTGGAGCCATGTGGAAAAGCGTCCTGTAGCTCTGCCTGTGTTAGCCTGCTCAGAGCACAGGCTCTAGCCAGAGGTTAGGACCCTTTTCCTTGCCACTTTTCCCCAGCCCCAGCACCCCCCCCCTTTTTTTTGTTTCCAACATACCTCCTTTGGTGATGAACAGCAGTGTGAAAGTGTAAGCTGAATAAACCCTTTCCTCCCCAACTTGCTTCTTGGACATGATGTTTTGTACAAGAATACAAACCCTGAATAAGACACTCCCCTTCTCTCAGAACCTTCTCCATGCTGAGGCTGGTCCTTGGCAACAAGGAAAGACTGTCCATTCCCCTCCACACTGAGGCATTGAGATCCTTGACATACTATGCCGATATCAAGGATAGATATGCACTGAGGGCTGGACACACTCAGGGCTTCTTTCATGCCCCACACCTAGAATTAAGCAAGGAAGAACGAATTCAAACCAGGCCAGATTTCTTTTTACTTCATTCTATGGTGCTAAATTTCTGTGGGAGACAAAAGAGTTAATTATTAACCAATTTTCAAACTAGAAGAGTATAAATATAAATATGTAATATGACTTCTATAAGTTCCTGAGACTTCATTCGAGCTTTCATATTTCATATATTTGTACACAACTATCACTTTTTAATAGAGAGGTAGTCCCTTCATTTAGAAAACATTATTCCCCAAAAATATATTTTCCAGTTAAAAGTAAATAATGTATACATAAATATCATAAACATATATATTTATATATACATGCACACACAAATTTATTTCTTTAAATTACATATGTATGTAGACATGAAGGTTCACCTAATTTCTTGCTTGGCTGGTTATAAATTTATTTGGGACAATATCCTCTGCCCAAGCTGACCTTGAGCCTTTGGTCCTCTTACTTCTGCCTCTCCAGTGCTAAGCGTATAGTTTTATGTCACAATGGTAATTGTAAAACGCCAAAAGAAAAATCTAGAATACAATCTAAGATCTCACATTAAACAGCATTATATAACTTTCATGCACCTATGATATCAGTGCTTAGTTCTATATATCTGTGAAAAATGAATGATATGAATGTGTAAGAAACTTTAGCACGTCTGTTACATAATACTCAGTGAAAGTAAGCAATTCCATATTATTCCTGTCATTGTGTCTTTTAAAGCGCTTTTGATGAATAATTTTATTATTTATTCTTTGACCAAGAATAATGACTCATCCAGGTTGTTTGGGCATATATATAATCAAACAACACATATGCAGTATATAGTTCAGTGTCCTGAGCACAGTGAGACTGACAGAAATATTCTTTCTCTTTGCCCCATTTTTCTTCCCACTGAAAGCCTCTTTTACAAGTACTGCAAAGGGAAGCACACATCTCTGTCCCTGTTTGACTTTCCCACCTTCTCAGATTCATCATCCAACTTCCCCATCCCGGCAACTAATGACTGAACATGGATATTTATTTTTAAGTTAATTATAATCAAATACAAATTAGAAGTTAAATTTCTCCTGTCTACCACCTGGAAAGCATAGAAATGGGATTTTCCCTTCTGTGAAGGCAAACATTCTAGGCAGTCTGGCTTTTGGTAGGGATAGAACTTGTAGGCTGATTATTCAATTAAGTTGCTTTTATTGCACAACTGATTCTTCCCCTTGGATCATCAGGACATCCTCTTACAACTTTCTAGAATATTGTTATTCAATATTTTCATTAGAAGTATCTGTCTGGATTATATAGCAATCACCTGAAATGTAATTTTAGTTAACTTGGAGTTATGTACACCAAAATCTTTAATTTCAGCTCCATTACTAGACACACAGGAGGAAGAATGAGATAGACTAGCCTGCTTCACCAAGTGCTGTGCGTGCAATCAGCAAAGTAGTGTGTTTGCTTCAGAACAACCAGTCAAGTGGGAAAGTACACTCTGAGGCCCTTCAGACAAAAATAACGCTAAAGACTGGTCAAGAAACTGCTTCCAAAGATAACTGAAGAAACTGAGATTCTGATCTCAGACAGGGATTGTAGAAGGCATACACTTAGTAAAGCATAAAAAAAAAAAAAAATTAACCAAAGGAGAAATATTGATGTAGCTGAAAACCTGATGTTTGAGAATTACCAGAGGGACTTTCTGAAGTAGTGAAAAGATCCTTTATTTTGAGATGTGATTATTTGAATGCCTGCAGTTCCTAAAATATGAGTCTTAAGAGGGGAAAAAGCAATTAAGCTGTTTTTTTTCCTGAAGTGTTAACTCAGTGGAAGGTTTGGAAAATAACCATGAGAAAGCAAGGACTGTGGCTGTCCAAGGAATGGCAGGTCTGTAAACATTTCTTTATTCAAGCCTTTTTGTATCAAAGGCCACTTGATAACAGAGTTTTACAGTCAGAGGCAGGCAGAGGAATCTGATTGTTAGAAGGCACGTGATCTCAGGAAAGCTGCTTTATCTTGTTTTCCGCATTTCTTATCTGCAGGGATGTTTGCTGTGAATGTTCTCTTCTGAGGGACATGTGACTCAAACATTCTTGATATTGAAGAAACACTAGTTTCCTCCAGTGTTTATTTTAATCCACAGTGTCTGTGAGATCTTCCATAGTAAAAAAGTTGGACAGACATAAACCACATCAGAGCCTCAGAACACTTTTTAAAAAAATGAAATTTCGTGCAAATATTTTGCTGCAATCTACTTCTTTATATTGTTTTCTATCCGCAAGTTCCTGTTCTGAGCATTTTAAGTGTAAAAATTCATGCCAGTGTCACAGTAGCCTTCCAGTGTTAATTAGGGCTTACTGCTTTTCTTAGGGTCTTAACCTGGAGAGTGGTAAAATCTCTTTCAGCAGAGACCAAAGAACAATCCAAGTTCATTGTGATAGGCGTCCGACTCCAATTTTTTTTGAAATTTGGGAAGATGCTCACTTTACATGCACACACATATATGTGATACACACACACAAACAACACAAACACACCATGAACATGCACAATGCCCACTCAATACATATACACAATGCGTGCACACAATACACTCAATGCACACTCACAATACACAGACACACACACAGACACAGATACAGACACACATACACACACACACACACACACACACACACATACAGGCACACATGAATACATACTACACACCAGAAGTATAAGCTTCTTAATATTGTGTAAATTATAAAAACTAATATTATAATTATAATAAAAACTAATTTTATTTTATCAAAGGAGACTCTGGTACTTTATAAATTATTCTTTTACCATCCTGTTTGTTGTGTCTTTCTAAGGCTCTTGTATTTCTGTTTGTCAGTGACGACATTCTACTAATTATAAATGTTATCTACAGTTCTGTTGAAGGAGTTTAAACCTGACCTTCAACAGGACAAAAGAATCTCCTTAACCTACATATTTTAACATGGTCTTTGTGATAGGAACAAAGTGTGTCTGAAAGCCATGAAGATATAATTATTGCTGAAGAAGTTATCTAGAAAGAGTTAGAAGTAAAACAAAGGGATCCTGGTAAAGCAAATTAAGTTGTCTGTCAGGGACGGAATAGGACCGAATTGCCCGTTGTCATCTGCTGAAGCATGCCCATGCTTCCAGAATAAAAGTTAAGAGAGATGATTATACTGTGCAGTATGACTCATTGCAAGGTTTATATGTAAGACAGGACAGAAGAAAAGGCTGAGGCCCCCAAACACTGGAGGGAATGAAGAAGAAAGTCAAGGACAGATCAATTCACCTCCCGGACTGGAAGTTCTTGTGACTTCTGAATTATGAGCATTCTTCTTGCTAAGATAAAGCCATTCCTCTTCCTAAGACTTCATTTTAGCCATATCTGTCATTACCATGAATGTCTGATGAATTACTACACACCTGGGGAAAGCAGATGAGAAGTCTACAGGGGGAAAGGGAAGAAATAGTGCTTGCTAAAAAGTAATAACTGTTGATGAGGGTACTGTGGGTAAATGAACAGTTAAACAAATCTGTAACATATTTGATCTTTTCACTTCCTCTTTTGTTCTACACATCATGCATGTTATAAAATAGTTTAATGTTTTTGTGAGGATGAGCTTATATCATATATTTGTGATTATGCATCTCTATAGCTATGATGTTTATATACATATGTATATATACATAGAGATATACAGATATAACTGAATGCAAGAAAATCAATTGGGGTTATAGAAACTTCTTAGGAAACAGTGGGCACCTTCATTCTTGTACCCTGGGCTGCTGAGACCCATCCTGTCTATTCTGTATCTGTTGAAATATATACCTAATTACTGATTGGTACTAGGTCAGGAGAACCATTCTCCAGAGCACATGGGAAGGATGCTTCTCATCTGAGAGCCCACAACATCAAATGGGCAGTGACTAAATCTGGTTCAATCCCGATCTTGACCGAATCCCATTTTCTTCTTATGTTTTTTTTAGGTTGAAGAACCACTGCAGCTTTGATCTTGACATACTTTAGAGGAAACGTTGAACGCAAGCCTTCACTCCTCAGGAACAGGGAGATTTGTTTCTCAGGGAATGCTAAGTAAGTCTACTTTCAAACTTATATTTTATGATCCTCCCAGTTGTTAGAGGGAAGGATCAAGAAGCAAGGGAAGAAACAGATATTAAAAACAGCTTTCCAATTGGAAGAGCAAGATTACAAGCTTGGACAACTTAAGGAGCTGGAGGTATGACTTGGGCAGTTAAGAGCATGTAGTTCTTTTGCAGAGGAACTGAGTTCAGTTTCTGGTACCCAAGTCAGATAGTCAGATGGCCCGACAAGACCTTGTAACTCCAGCTCCAGGGGAATCTTATGCTTTCTGCTTGCCTCTGAGAGCACTGTACTCATTAACACAAATCCACATTCACAAACACACACACACACACACACACACACACACACACACACTCACTCTTAACCACTGAGCCAACCACCAAGTACATCTTAATCAATTTTTGAAAAACCTTTTTGAACACTGCCACCCTGACAAGAGGAGAGTTAATGAAATCTAAGATTCTAGGCTCTGCTAGATCTACGAACTACACTAAACCAAGTGAATGAAAAATATTAACCATTATTCGGGAAGAAAGACCCTTGTTCTAGCAATGTTTATAGGCCCCAGTACAGGGGAAGGCCAGGGCCAAGTAGCAGGAGAGGGAGGGTAGGGGAGCAGGGCGGGGGGAGGATATAGGGGACTTTTGGATAACACTTGAAATGTAAATGAAGAAACTCTCTAAAAATAAAAAATAAAAAATATTAACAACTGGAAATATATGGAAAGTGATAGGAGAAACTATCCCTTGATAAACATAACTACAGGTAACAGTGAGAACTCATTTTTTTTTAAGTAAAAACTACTTCCTGTTAATACACATCTTTTTTATGAGTTAATGTAAGATTTTAACAAAAGAACTGAGATTTGGAGTTAATGAGATTATATATTTATTGTTCTGTATTTGTTTGTTTGTCTGTTTGTTTTTAACTAAAGGACCTCCTAAATTTTAGAATGGTTGTAAATGACAGTAAATATTAAGATGTCAGTCAGATGAAATATAAGAATCAGAGTCATATCAGGCTTCCTTGCCTGAGGTATAGAATGTAAATTTGACTAATCTACATGGTTGGGTTTTGATCAAGAAAAAAATGTATACATTGGGTATATAAATATATTTCTACAATTAAAAGGATTTTTCATCTCTTTTCTTTTTGTTTTGCTTTACTTTTTTTTATTTTGTGGGTACACATGCACACATATTTATGTGCACAATGTGCATGCCTAGTGCCTGCAGAGATGAGAAAAGGTTACAGATATGGCAGTAAAGTTATATATGCTTGTGAGCAGTCATAAGGGTGCTAGGAATATAATCAAGGCTCTATGCAAGAGCACCAATTGCTCTTAGGAACAAACTCAGTGCTCCAGCCTTACTTTCATGTTTCCAGTACATTTTTAGTCGGGTCTGTAAGTGAATTTTTTTATTTTGCTAAATTCTTGTATCACAAGTACTTCTAATATTTTTGGTTGGTTTTTGAAGAAGGGTAGGATTATTGGGGAAGAAAAAAATCTTAACTGTGGAAAACATTTGAATACTTTAGTTAAAAACAAAGTTCGAAATTTAGAAATAAAAAACTCCCCAAATAGTGTCCTTAAAATGAGATGTGGCATTGTGAAATTTTAAATACCATAGAGAAAGATCATATTAATAGTAATGTTTTATGTAGAGCACACTGAAAGATAATGTATAAGCTTGAGAAATCCAGACATCATGATCATGGTCCCAAAATGTGGTAAATAGACATATTTGCCATTTGTCCCATTACCCTTAGAAACAACCATGGACACATTGAGTATAGATGCCTAGTGTTGCATTGAAGTGCTCTGTAATTGCATAAAATGAAATTTCTCTCTCTCTCTCCCTCTCTATCTCTCTCTCTCTTTCTCTCTCTCTCTCGCACACACACACACACACACACACAAACACACCACTACACATCAAATAAATATATGATTATAGAACTTTTTCTGAATATATGTATATTGTTTGGTTTCTTCTATAGCCTTAATGATACCCAACATAGAACTTGAAGTGTAGCTCAATGGTAGAGCAATTACCTAATATATGTGAAGTTTCAGATTTGATTCCTTCCACCAACAAGGAAAGCAGACAAAGCTGCCTATCTAGGCACATGAACACCTTAATCCATTGCCTTTTGTACTACAAAAGTACTGTGTTGTGCATGTTGTAGGCCACACTCACAACTCTCCCCAGTATATGTGATGAAATGGTTCTTAAACCTTTGATCACTTCTCTTCATTTGGATCAATAAAGTACAGTGAAGGTCAAAAGGGAGCCAGGTCACTGCTGCTACTCTGCTTACTCCTTGAGGACTTCGTGGAAGACGTAACAGGCCAGTGACCAGGGCACATCTGGCATGGCTCAGGCAGATCCCTTATCCCCGTGTTGCTTTGAAATTATACTAAGGACCTAGAGGTGTGCCTTATTCACTTTGCTGACAGATCTCATGAACATTTAAGAGTTAAATTGACTTGGAATTTGAAAGCCTAGATGAGTCATTGGACAGAACCCAAGTATAGCCATGAAAAGCCCTTTGGGCTGCCTACATAAGAGCACATGAGCCCTTAGCATTTGCATAAAGAACACAGTGAGGTGTCTCAGTGAAGGAGTCTTGTGACAAGCATAGCAGCTGATCCTTGATGCAGCCTGTCCATCACTGAAACTTCTTGTGTCCAAATCTATTTTATACCCACAGTGCATAAACTCAGTCTCAAGCATTTTTATTCAAATATATATATAAAATTCACTTTACAGCCCGATCACAGCTCCACTCTTCCCATTGGCCACTCTCCTTCTCGTCAGTGAAGAGAAAGCCCCTGTGTGCACCACCACTCCCTAGGACATCTATTCCCAGCAGGACTAGGCACATCCTCTCCCACTGAGACCCAACCAAGCAATCCAGGTAAGGGGTAGGGGATCCAATGGCAAGGAACAGAGACTTATTAGGGGAGTCCACATAAAGATCAAGTTGCACATTGGCTACAAATGTGTAGGAAGCCTATGTCCAGCTCCAGCATGCTCTCTGGTTGGTAGCCCAGTTTCTGTAAGTGCCTGTAGTCCCAGGTTATTTGACTGTGTAGATCTTCTTGTAGTGTGCTTGATGCCTTAGGATTGTCTACTTGTATCCTCATTTTTTCCACTAGATTTCCAGAGCTCTAACTTAAGCTTGGCTTTGGATCTCTGCCTCTGCCTCTATCCAATGCTGGGTGAAGCCTCTGAGGAGGCAGTTATGCTAGATTCTTGTCTGCTAGTATAACAGAATATCATTAATAGTTTCAGAGGTTGGCTTTTTCACATGGGATGCGTGTTAAGTTGGGACAGTCATTGGTTGGATGTTCCCTCAATCTTGCTCCATCTTTATCCTCACATATCTTGTAGGCAAGACAAATTTTGGGTTAAAGGTTTTATAGGTTGAATGATGTGCCTTCCTTCCTCTGAAAATCCTGTCACACAGGAGGAGGCTACTTCAGTCTCTATATTCCCCTCTGGTAAGAATCTCAGTTAGACTTACCCTCATAGACTCCTTGTATCCTCTCCATCCCAGATTTCCATCTAGTCACCAGAAATGCTCCATAGAATTTCAATTTTCACTTCAAGCTCTTCCCCATTCCCCTCTCTCCCCATACCTGATCACCACTACCATCAATCTCTCCCAGCTATTTCACCTAACCAGTTCCTTCTTTCCATTCACCTTCAATGACTATTTAGTTTTTCCTTTTGAGTGAGATTTGCACATCCTTCCTTGGGACATCCTTATTTACCCAGCTTCTTTGGGTCTGTGGATTGTTGCAAGTTTATTCTGCACTTTATGGCTAATGTCTACTTATAAATAAATTAATAGATATGTGTCTTTCTGGCTCTGGGATATCTCATTGGGGATGATATTCTCAGGTTTCATCTATTTGCCTGCAAAGTTTATGATGTCTTTGTTTTTAATGGATGAATAGCATTCCATTGTGTAGATCTGTCATGCTTTCTTTATTCACTTTTCAGCTGAAGGACATCTAGGTTGTGTCCAGCTTATCATTACAACAACAACAACCACAGCAACAACACAAAGAAAAAAGCTGCTATGAACATAGCTGAGCAAGTGTCCCTGTGGTATAGTATGGGTATATTCCCAGGAGTGGATAGCTGAGTTTTCAGGTAGAACTATTCACAATTTTCTGAAAAAAGTGCCAAATTGATTTCCATAGTGGTTGTATAATTTGCACTCCCACAAGCAATGGAGAAGTGTTCCCCTTACTCCACATTCTTGCCAGTATGTGCTGTCACTTAAGGTTTTGATCTTAGCCATTCTGATGTGAGTAAGATGAAATATCAGAGTAATTTTGATTCGCATTTCCCTGATGACTAAGAACCTTGAACATTTCTTTAAATGCTTCTAGGCCATTTAAATTTTCTCCTTAGCTCTGTACCCCATTTTTAAAATGTACTTTATTTGATTTATTGGAGTCTAGTTCCTTGAGTTTTTTATATATTTAGAATATTGGCCTTTTGGTCAGAAGTAGGATGGTGAAGATCCTTTCCCAATCTGTAGGCTACTGTTTTGTCCTATTGATGGTATTCTTAGCCTTTCAAAAGCTTCTCAGTTAGATGAAGTCCCATTTACCAATGGTTGATCTTAGAACCTGAGCCATTGGTTTTCTGTTCAGGGAGTTGTTTCCTGTACCAATACATCCAAGGTTATTCCCCACTTTTTCTTCTATTGGGTTTAATGTATCTGGTTTTGTGTTGAGATGTGTGATCCACTTAGACTTGAATTTTCTGCAGGGTGATAACTATGCATCTACTAGCTTTATTCTACATGAAGACACCCAGTTATTCCACCTTATTTAGTTGAAGATGTTTTAATCTTTCCATTGTATCTTTTTGCCTTCTTTGTCAAAAATCAAGAGTTTGTAGGTATGTTGGTTTATTTCTGGGCTTTTGATTAGATTTCATTGATCAACATGTCTATTTTTGTCCCATTACCATGCAGTTTTTATTACTATTGCCTGTAGTACAGCTTGAGATCCATGATGGTGATACCTCCAGAAGTTCTTTTATTACACAAAATTGTTTTAACTATCTTGGTTTGTTGTTGTTGTTTTTCAATATGAATTTGAGAATTGCACTTTTACATGTGTAAAGAATTGTGTTGGGGGGCTGGTGAGATGGCTCAGTGGTTAGGAGCACCTACTGCTCTTCCAAAGGTCCCAAGTTCAAATCCCAGCAACCACATGGTGGCTCACAACCATCTGTAATGAAATCTGATGCCCTCTTCTGGAGTGTCTGAAGACAGCTATAGTGAGTGTACTTACATATAATAATTAAATAAATATTTTTTTTAAAAAAAGAATTGTGTTGGAATTTTGATGGAGATTACATTGAATCTGTAGAATGCTTTAGGTATGATGACCACTTTCACTATGTTAATCCTACCTATCCAGTAGCATGGGAGATCTTTTTATCTTCTGATATCCTTCTTAATTTTTTTCTTCAGCAACTTGAAGTTCTTGTAATATAGATCTTTCACTTGTTTGGTTAGAATTACACCAAAATATTTCAGATCAGGGCTAGATGGTTTTAGCATAAAATTCTATTAGATTGTCAAAGAGGATCTAATACCAATACTCCTCAAAATATTCCACAAATAGAAACAGAAGGAACACTGCCAAACTCATTCTATAAAGCCACAGTCACCCTGATACCTAAACCACAAAACAAAGAAAGAGGATTTCAGACCAATTTTCTTACAAATAATTATGTCAAAATATTCAATAGAATCATTTCAAATTGCATCTAAGAACACAACAAAGACATCATCCATCAAGATCAAGTAGGTTTCATCCCAGGGATTCAGGGATTGTTCAATATATGAAAATCCATTACCATAATCCACCATATAAACAAACTGAAAAGCATAGCATTATTATCTCATTAGATGCTGAAAAGGCATTTGACCAAGTCAAACACACCATCATGTTAAAAGTCTTAGAGAGATCAGGGATATAAGGCACACACCTAAACATAATAAAAGCAATATATAGGAAGACAGTAGACAACATCAAATTAAATGGAGAGAAATTTAAAGCAATTCTACTATAACCAGGGGCAAGACAAAATATCACTATTCACAGATTATATGATAGTATATATAACCAACTCAAAAAAAAAAAAAAAACTTACCAGGCCAGGCGTGGTGGCGCACACCTTTAATCCCAGCACTTGGGAGGCAGAGGCAGGTGGGTTTCTGAGCTCGAGGCCAGCCTGGTCTATAGAGTGAGTTCCAGAACAGCAGGGATACACAGAGATACGCTGTCTCAAATAATAATAATAATAATAATAATAATAATAATAATAATAATAATAATAAATAAAATAAATAAAAATAAAAATAAATTACCAGAGAACTCCTAAAGCTGATAAGCACCATCAAGGATAAATGGGCTGATAAATTAGGGAAACTATGTCTTTTATAATTGCCCCAAAGAATATAAAATATTGTGTTGTGGTTTAGTCTTTTGCTATGCTAAATACCAGTTGCTCCCAGAGACTACATATAAACCCAGGTGATGCTATGTGACCTTGCCAACCAAGTTATCCCTGATTGGTGAATAACTATGGTGACAGTTAGTAGATGGGCAGAAGAGTCAAAGGCAGGATTTAGGGTTCTCAGGCTTTGGTCAGGGGTGAGCACAAGGAAAAGACGATGAAGGGGAGAGAGAGGATGGCATAATGGAACAAGGATCTTAAAATCATAGCCTAAAGACTGGTCTATTGGAGTTAAGAGCAGCCCAGATGGAACATAAGAAGTAATAACTCGAGATCATTGATAGGAAACTATATTACAATAGTATAGAGGGTAGATATCTTCCTAGATCTTGTTCTGATTAAGACTTATAATAAATATAAATGTTGTGTATGTCTTTTATCCAGTAACTGAATAAACAAAGGTAGGGTAGAAACCCTGGATTTAGGTTGGGAATTATCCACATCAATATCATGATAAGCATTTTCAAGCAACTAATGTAACTAGAAAGCTGAACATCTCTTTCAAGGATGATTTAGCTTCCTCTGGGTAGGTCTTCCTTGTTCTGCAGCACCAGAACACTTGTAGAGTACTTAAAGCTCCCCTTAACAGTAATTAGTTCAGCTGTATTTTATGTTTCTAAATTGCCTCCTTCTTTAGATGCAAGAAACCTCAAAACTTTTTATTCACAATATTCTACTTTTAGTAAAAAAAGGTAAGCTAGTCCTCCATGAAATGAAATTATGTGTACTTTGTCACTGGTGAGGAAAAATGAAATCCCATAGTTTTTCATGGGAACTTTAGTACAGTCCTAGATATAAAACCTCATAATTAAAGAGAATTCTTTGTAAAAATTAAGCCTTAAGAATGTATAAAAGTGTTCCAATTTTAAGTCACAGTTCTGTGTTAAGTTTTGTACAATGAAAAATATATTTTGGAGAGAATCTTTATTTTAATTATTTACTTATAATTGCTACACCTACTTTTATAGATGATTACCAGAAGTTATCAAAGTTAGCTGATGATGCTCAAAAATTAAAACAAGAACCAGTAATCAGATATAAAATTGTTATACTAAAAAGTGTTTAAAAGGTTACATGCACAGTCAAGTACCTATGAGTAGCTAAACTTTATAAGTACTGTAGTCAAATCCTTATTAATTATTGCAGCAATACCTAAAGGTGCAGCTTTATAGTAAAACAAAAAGGTTTAAGGACGTCACTCATTCATGTATATTTATTGATTCTATGAGCTGTTATGTCTTAATATAATCCTACTTAAGGTACTGTAGTATCAAAAGTGCAGGATGCCTTATCAACTAAGCTCTTCCCAGGAATAAGGCAGAGACACACAGTGCTGTACCATCCACTGCAATAGTATATCTCCTATACCAATCAGTACATCACCCATAACGACTATGGTTGATGCCATTGAGACACTCCTATGAACTTTATATTCTTCTGAGTCAGAATAAATATCTATTCTTGTGTTATTTATAACTGTTCTTTGAAGGTAAGATTATTTATCTTTTTTTTTTTTTCATAACAAGAACTAAAGATGCAGGACCAGTAAGTGAATTGTCTTAATTGTCTTTTAAAAAAATCATACAGATTAAAAATAGCAGGGCCAATCCTTGGATCATGGTAATAAACTCAAACAACTGTAAGCTTAGCTGTTGTGTACACTGGGCCAAGGATGCACTAAAGTGTTTCCAAATATTGAGCCAGACCTTGAGGCTATGGTGATAAACTTCACAAGCTTCCTATTTCTAAACACTTCACAACTGAGATTATGTGAATTCATCAGGGTTTTCCAGAGAAGTAGCTCCACAGAGATAAGCAGAAAGATTTTATACAGAATTGTCTCATGGACTTCTGAATGCTGAGAGGTTTCAAATGATGCAATCAGACAGGAGGAAACTCGAGACAGCAATAGTCTTATCCTAGTCTAGGTTAGAGGTCTTAGAATAAGAGTCACTGGTAATTTAATTTCTTGTCCATGGGCCTCAGCCTTGAGAACAGATGTTTCAGTCTGAGTCCAAAAGCAAAAAGTGACCAGTGTTTTAGGTGATGTAATCATACAGTTGGAGTTCCTCTCATTTGGTAAAGATTGCTATTTTGTTTTATTCAGGCCTGTAATTGTTGGGACTGATGTGAACCATTCATTACAAGGAAGACAATCTTACTCAGTCCTTCTGCCTGAAGTCCCCTGCTAGATATTAATGTCTTCCACAAATACTCACACGGACACCTTCAGAATAATGTGTTTTCATTTCTCCAGAAAAGTGGATACATAAAACTAAGTACAATTCTAGGGTACCCAAGTGTTTTCAATAGCTACAATTAAAGTCCTTGTACACCCTCATTATTCCAATCCTTCATTCTTTGGGTCTATTCTGTATGCTTTGTTTAGAGATTCTTATTTCAGAGTGTGTGACTTGACTCAGCTTTGATGAATGAGCTGGGTTTTTCCACAGTAGAATTAGGAAGTAACTGTCATAAATCTGTGTGTGATCTTGACCAAGTGTACAAAGTTACATAGCTGTGGAGTGTTCAAGAAGGACAGATACAGGTCTCCATCTTGTATTTCACTTTTGAAATTTTCACTGCTCCTAACAAAAGTCAATGGCATGACAAGAACTTCTGTTGTTCTTAGTAATGGCTTTCTTGGAGGGTCGAGACAAAGATAATGTGTGATGAGACAAAAAGAATCAAAGATGAAGAGTAGACTAGGCATAATACTGTTCTGACTCTAGTTAGGATAAACAAAAGGAGACTGTTTCCCAGGTAATTGTTTAAAGACTAAACTGGAAATACAAATTAAAATATGGGACAAGGTGGTAAATGAGATCTTGTTCAAGAAAAAGCAAATAAAACAGCAATGCAGAAAAATAAAACTGAATTATTTAACCTTATAGGAAATATCCAATTGACACCCACTGTTCTGGGCACCCTTCTGAGGTGTATGAATAAATAAACAAGCTGCACAAAATGATTTTTCCATATTCCAAATGGTAAGGATAACACTATCTTAACAAATATGTTGCTGACTAGGAGAGAGTATAGATGACAAAAGTCATAAAATAATGAAGGAAGTGCTGATTGTTTGACATAAGGTAGGCAAGCAGCATCACCGAATGATGCCTGAAAAGAAAAGACACAGATGTGAAGGAACAAAAGAGTCAGCCATGAAGAGATACTCTAAGAATAATCTGTGCAAGAGTTACATGTAAGGAAAGAACTTGAAGTGGCAGATTCTCGGCATCATTGAGAGTATTGGGAATCTGGTATGACTAAGTAGAGTAGTGTGGGTAACACAACATTGCCTGGGGGAATGCAATACGAGTCCACTCACCCTAGATAGGAATCCCATGACAAGCCAAAGTAGGAATCCCATTATTGTACAAACTGAGGGACCAGTGAGTTTTACTGACCTTACAAAAAGGAGTACGGATGAAGGTTTACTTACAGAAGCATCAATGACTCAAAAACAGCTGTATCACCAAAGCTGGAGTAGTCCAGCGGAGCTGACTGTTCTGGGAATCTGTATAACACTTCACACCCTATACGCAGCTCAACAGGTTGAAAAAGGTCCTTTCTATTTGTCTCAGATAATCTAAAACTCTTCCAGGCAGACTGGCTCATTATTACTCTTCCAGACAGATAGTTTGCAGCTTGGCTTGCCAGGGTCTTCCTTGCAGGTTTTATTGCTTATTCTTGTGGTCCCATTGAATTTGCTCAGTTTCAGGGACTTTCTGAAGCTATTTTGAACTGCTATTCATTTTGTTTAAGTAGCTTCTTTGCAGGATGGACTGTTTGAATCTCAGCGAAAACTGTTACAGGAGTGAAGAAGACAAATAGGAGATCAAGTCTGAATAATGAAAACATACGTTGAACTGCTATAAATGAAATGAGAAGCCATTTTAGAGGTAACAGTGTCATGTTGTAACTCTACTTGTATTCCAACCTGATTGCTGTAGCTGTTCTATTAAGAAGCAAGCTGATGAAGGATACTGTGGGCATGCAAGGAGAGGTAAAGAAAGTTCTTTGGGAATAGATAATGTCTGTGAGAACAAAGCATGCTGAGTTTTCGAGCAAAGGGAGAGATTACACTGGATTCCTTATATACTGGATTTTATTTTAATTTAGAGAGCTGCTAACAAGGACCATGTGATGAAATCAAAAGTAACCTATGCTTTGGGGCATGGAGGAGACGAAAAGTCTTACTCCATTCTGCAATGAAAAGCTTGAAGTAAACGGGTCTAGGGATATCCCATTTAACCTTGGCCACAGCATTTGTGAAATACAGGTTAGCTCTCACCCTGAGGCAGAGCAAGTGATGAAGCATGTGAGTCTGAGATCCAAGGAGAGAGGCTAGAGATGTGACAGAGCAGTCTTTGGATGAGAAGTAGATGCTCTGCCGTGCAATAGAGTTAGACAAAGTCAGTGAGAGAGTGAGTTCCAGCTGCTGAGCCCAGGATGTCAGAATCTGATGACAAAATAACCCAGTAGAATTATGTATCTTGTGTGAGATGAAAAATAACAACCTCCCTAAAAAAAAAAAACAAAAAAACCTCTCCTTCATGAGGTAGAGTCTGCTTAGCCAAATGTCACAAGGTTAGAGAAGATAACAAATGGGATCTCATGACAGGATTTAGTGTTATGGTTACTTTGGAAACACCCTATCTCATTCTCTCTCCCCCTGCCTCTATGAGGGTGCTCCCCCACCAACCTCCCCACTCTCCTCTTCCTTCCCTGGCATTCCCCTACACTGGGGCATCAAAGGCACCAGGGCCTCTTTTCCCACTGATGTCCAACAAGACCATCCACTGCCATGTATGAGGCTGGAGCCATGGTTCCCTCCATGTGTCACTGGGAGCTCCTGGAGATCTGGCCTGTAGAGACTCTTGCTCCCTCCATTGGGCTACAAACCCCATCAGCAACTTCAATCCCTTCTCCAACTCCTCCATCAGCGATCCCACGCTCAGTCCAGTGGTTGACTGTGAGCATCCACCTCTGTATTTGTCAAGCTCTAGAAGAGCCTCTCAGGAGACAGCCATATCAGGCTTCTATCAGCAAGCATTTCCTGGCATCCATAATAGGTTTGGTGGCTGTAAATGGGATGGATCCCCAGGTAGAGCAGTCTCTGCTTGGCCTTTCCTTCAGTCTCTGTTCCACACTTTGTCTCCATATTTCCTCCTGTGAGTATTTTGTTCACCCTTCTGAGAATCACTGAAGTATCCACATTTGGTCTTCCTTCCTCTTGGGCTTCATATGGTCTGTGAATTGAATGCTGGGTATTCTAAACTTTTTGGCTAATGTGCACTTATCAGTGAGTAAATACCATGTGTGTTCTTTTGTGACCAAGTTACCTCACTCAAGATGATATTTTCAAGTTCCATCCACTGGCTATCAGGTGGTTTTTAAGAGAGCTGTTGAGTTACAGTAATGTTCTAGAAACAAAAGCCTGACACAAAGGGCTTCAAAGAGAAGAAGTAATCCAGATATACAGTGTGGATAGCAGGTGAACAAAAAATAGGTACATGGTTGATAAAGAAAGATCAAACAGTGTAAAAAACTTAAGAGAGATGAACATAATTGTGATGAAGAACTAGAAGGCTTGATTCATTCTCTGAATGAAAGGAAGAGGCCCAAGAAGAAACGATGCAGAGAGGAGCACCCTGGGTTGTAGTCTTAATTGTGGCACCTATAGCACAGCCTCAGATTCAATAGTTATAAACTGACGGGATTTTTTTTTTAAGAGAGTAGTTTCATTTGGCCAAATTTCAGAAGCATAAGGAAAATTTGGGATCTAGGTAGACAGAGCTTGACAGCTCAGTCTATTTCGAGAAATGTAATATTTAAAAGAAGGAAAGATTAGGAGGAATATTTGCAATGATTTAAAAAATATCATTGCTCTATATATCGTAAAGTGCATATATTTTCATATTTTAACAACTCCAGAACCAGAACACATCTTGCCGTTGATGGCATTTTACTACTTAATTTCCATGCTATGAGATGCATAATGAAATAATGGTGCACTTTATTATTGATATTGCCTTCAACTTGATAAAATATCGCCATTTGATGAGTGACTAAGCTAAGTAAAGGAAACCATCTAAGTGGATACGAATGTGCAGAAGGAAGTTGAAATAGAGAAGTTGAACAGCTTTATCCTTCGGTATATATTTGAAGAGTGAATGTGAATTTATTGTCATAATTTTTATATTTAAACTAGAGGAAGGAAAGCATGACAACTTTGGTCTGAAGGAATGGGAAGCTACAAGTTATCAAAAAACTGAGAGGTTTACAATAGGGACATGGCATGCTCCTTGGAGAGAGGGCTGTTGCCAAAGAGAGAGGACTCAGGAATGTGTAATCAGAAATGGGAATTCCTGGGAGAGAGAGAGAGATAAAAGGATGGTTAATGAGGAGATTGGGGGTGTGAGCTCTGAGCACATTCTAGAAGGGGAACAATGGTTATAGTTAAAGTTGTTGGGCCAATGAAACCCAGAAAGCCTTATTGTGTGGAGTGAGGGCAATAGCTAAGCATGTTGGTGGATAATGGCCTGATACTGGGAGGAAGCTGTTTCTTAGATGTCCTCAAGGGCAACAGAGAACAGACACCAAGTATACCAAGTAACAGTGATACGAATGAAAGGAAGGCATTAGCTTTAAAAGAAGCCAGAGAAAATCATGCACAGGAATAAAGTTAAACAAGCAAGAAAAAGAAAAAGAAAATATCTACCAGTGACACTGTCCTCACAGCGCTCATTTAGTCTCATGAAAATCCAGTGTTTGCTGTTACTATCTTCAGCATACAGAGAGGAAAATAGAAGCTTAGGCTTATGCAACTAATAGAGTATTTGAGTAATAAGTTGGCACTGGGAGCATCTTTCTCCTAGGAGACACTGTGTTCTAAGGCAAGGCTTAGGTACTCTATCAATGCCATAATGGAAGGGCCAGAGTGGAGCCAGGGACATAAGCCAACAAAGATCCAGAGTGAGTATTCAGGGCTAGGGTCAATTTCTCAAAGGGTTCTCTTGTTCCTTAGAATGGTATTCAGGCCACGATGTATTATGTAGCTCTTACTACTTCAGAGATGTACAGAGAAGGATCAAACCATTATAGTGTTTATTTGGGGGCTCCGAGCTCTTGCACTATGAGACTATGAGACATGAGCCAAGGGCAGAAAGAAATGAATGTATATGTCTCATATATTTTGCCCACTCCATATCTGTCAGGGCATTTCCCTGGAAGGTCCTTACAAATCGGTTCAGGTACTAGACAGATTTCTGTTTTAATCATCTCTGAAGGCCCCAGTGCTGCTGGACCATAGTAGCAGAGATGTTCTGGGGACCACAGGCCCAATGCAGACACTAAGCATCAAGGCTGGGAAAATAACAATTCAGAAATCCTTAGTTTATTAAACAGGTACTGGGTTATATTAAAGCACACCTTAAGAAAATATTAATAATAAACTGGCAAAGTAAGATCCTTTGACCCTAACCCTGATATTTAGATCTTCATTACATAGCCTAGCCATTGTTTTGTTTTTTTCTATATCTAACAAAGAAAATGATGTGTTAAATTCTTGTAGATCAACAATGGCAGGGTTCTAACTTGAACCTAGTTCTTTTATATTACAAAGCTATTGGACTTTGGCCCAGACAGAATTACCGTTCTTTTTATTACAGAGCAGTATTTTTTAACCATGTGTATGAATATAGTCAAATTAAAAATAGTAAATATGTATCAGCACAGAGTAAAATTACAATGTGCAATTGTAAAAATACAAGATTCAAATTGGTAGAATAATTGATAATAAAATTTTGTGTATTTAAAAACAATAACACTATGCTAGTTTAACCAAGAACTAATTTCATTTTCAGTTATTTGTAGATTGAAGACAAGCTAGATCACACATCTAATGATGGTTATTATAAATCATGTTCAAATATGAAACTTTCAGTTAAGGATCCACAAATATGGTCTTCCCATGTTTTTATTTTCCTTTTTAATTTTTCATAGCACAATCTAGCAAGTATTATAATAAAGCTAAGACTTTATGTATGAAAAAAATCCATTATATTAATTAATACTGCCTTGTGGTCCCACAGTTTGTGCTACACAGAGGAATGTGACTGGGACCTTGGAGATGTTTCAAAAGCCACCGCTTTATGTTGGCTCTTACCCTTCACTTGTTTGGACAAACAAATGCAAGCAGAGGAAAGGGAAGAGATGGATGTGATGAGAGAGATTCTTAGGTTCATTGACAAGGAATCTGAGAAGCCAAGAGCCTCAGGAGATGGTCAGTCAGTGAGAAGAAATTCTGTTTCCCTGGAATTTGACAAAGAACACTATGCAAGTTTTTCTGTTACTGAGAATCTAGGTTCTGCTGATGGGAAAGAGAAGGAGAGGGTCACCCAGGAATGAGCAGATAGTGATGATCTGATAACTTAGTGGATTTGAGCTGTTCTAACAAGATAACTTAGGCTGAGTAATATATACATAGTATTTCTCTTTGTTCTATAAGCTGAAAGGTTGCAGAGTAAAGCACTAACATATCCATACCTAATTAATATCTATCTTCTAATTTATAGATAATATCTTTTCACTACATCCTTACATGGTAGGAGTGGCAGCAGAACACTTCTGGGTCTCTTCTCAAGGACATTAATCCCATTCCTGAGACAATTTTTATGACATGATCCCTTTTCAAATGTTCCACTTCCTAAGTCATTCATCCTTAGTACTATTGCACAAAATTTCAAGGGGAACTATGAACAAATACCACTTCATTACACATATGCAATAATAGCATATATGATCAATGATTCCCTTTCAATTCATCTCAGTGAGTCAGTGAGTTTTTAATGTTTTTGGAACACGAGGTACTCAAAGATAACTACATCACAGAAAAGCCCCTACATCAGCTTGGGCGAAGATTCTCCAAATCTGCATCTTTAGAACTCTTTGTTTGGCTTTCAAGCAGCTTGGCTGGCATTGTATTCTATAACCTCAGGGAATGACAGGTGACTCTTTTAACTTCCAGAGGTTCCTATGTCTAGTAAGTTGCAATATTTTCCCCGCCTTCCTACAAGAAAGGGTATTTTAGTTCCAAGTAAATGACTCTACAACAGGAATAAAATCAAAGCATATAAACTTGAGATGTTGAGGGCCTGTGATGTAGCTCTATTGGTAGTGTACTTGCCTAACATGTAAGAGAGATCTGGATTTATCCCCAGCATTGCATAAAATTGGGCACAGGCTACATGCACATCTGTAATTCCACCAGTCAGAAGGTGGAAGCAGGAAGATGAAGTTTCCAGATCATCTTCAGATAGCATGAGCTATCTGAAGCTATATGAGATCCTGTCTCCGAAATCTTTTTTAAATGAACACAACCAAAGAAGAAGAAGAAGAAGAAGAAGAAGAAGAAGAAGAAGAAGAAGAAGNAGAAGGAGAAGGAGAAGGAGAAGGAGAAGGAGAAGGAGAAGGAGAAGGAGAAGGAGAAGGAGAAGGAGAAGGAGAAGGAGAAGGAGAAGGAGAAGGAGAAGGAGAAGGAGAAGGAGAAGGAGAAGGAGAAGGAGAAGGAGAAGGAGAAGGAGAAGACAAAGTAAAATTTGGGTGGGGAACCCAGACGTGCATTTCACTGTCCTGAATATAATCTGCTGCACATACATTTGTATGCATTCATCTGTGTGGCATTTGTTCCTGTTTTACAGATGGCACTAGTGACTTAAATTGTCCAAGTTGCTAAGAGCGTATGCCAGGAAGGAAATCTATGATACCAATGCCAGGTTTTACAATTCTAGTGCTATAACCTTTCTCGGGTTAAATTGAAGCCATTTCCCAACAGAAAATGGTCCATTACAGAAGACAGGGCTTCACACTTACCCTTCACCTAAGTTCCTTCTATAAGAGATGATTTCTGGGAAGAAATAGATTCCCTTTCAAGTTTCCTCTTCTTGGCTCTAATAGTTCCATTCAGTAGCCTCACAGTAGAGTCACTGACTGATGGACATGACTGGAATGAACTTGGCAAGTGGAGACAAGTATTAAGCATGTAAGGGGGGGGGGGGAAGGTGACTTTATTTTTCCATGCTATAGCCTTTCTACTTTAAAAGGAAAGAAATGGGATTTTCAAAACTTCAAGAAAAGGCCAATATGATGGTTCAGTGGATTAAGTTGCTTGCTATCAAGCATCATGTCCCAAGTTCATTTCCTGGATTCTGCATGGTGGAGGGAGAAATGGTCTACTGAAGGTTGTCCTTAGATACACACACACACACACACACACACAGAGAGAGAGAGAGAGAGAGAGAGAGAGAGAGAGAGAGAGAGAGAGACACACACACACACACACAAGAAATGTAATAAAGTAAATAAAACTTCAAGGAAAACAGTGCACTATTGGTTTACCTAGAACTAAAGATTGCTCAGCAGGACAATGATGCGATAGACTGACTTCCAGTTTTATCCAAGTCCCAAAACAAATCAGAGACAAACAGCTGACAGGCAGCTGGAGGCAGCAGACTCCTGGGCAGCTGATGTATTCCATCATGTGATGAACTTTCTGGAACAGAAGGCTACATTCTTCCTTAGTTCTTAGCCAGCCTTGTTCTGCAATCAGATGATATGCCTTTCAAGCAAAACATCTTTTCTGAAACATTCTCAAGTGTTGGATAATTTTGTAAAAGTTAAATGTGCATGACGACTTATAATTAATGTACACATGTCAAAGGTGTACTTTATTTAGACCCAAGGATGAGGAGCAGAAACTTTCAAAAATTGTCATTATCTCTTGGTATTAATCCCTCATAAATCACAAAGTGCCCTCCACCCCTGCTACAGGTCAGGAAGGTTGATTGAAAACTCACATTAGCAATTAAACTTGGCCATGGAGAGGCTAAAATGTAGGCTCAGGGGTTAAGAGCTACCTGCTTGCCAAGCACCCACGTATGATTCTTAGCATGCCATGTAAGGAGGTCCAAAAAGCATCAGTAACTGCAATCAAAATAAAATATTAAAGTTGGCCATGAAATGGGACTACTTTACCACTAGCCTAAGGCTTACCTTGTCTCCATCTGATCACCTCTTCCTTGAGTGGCCTGGCGGCTGATATTGAAACAATCTCCTAGCTTCTCTCTTTGTCTTCATACTCCTCTTGAAATGTTCTTGTATTCACTTGTTCTCAAACTTCATTTGTCTTTCAACACATCTAGAGGATAACACACATTCTCATCCTTAAAGTGGCCTTCTATAGGAACATCTCTCTTATGGGTCCTGTCCATCTCCTCAATGCCTAACACAACATCCCCTGAGTTTCTGTAATTCTTCAGGAAGGATGCAGAGTCTATTCCGTACCATTCAGGACTTCCTTTTCCAAAAAGAGTTTTTCTACTAGGTAGTCTGTGGGAAATGCAGAGCTATAAAGATTCAGCGGCCAATAAGTGCCAAAGGGTGTGTGCAGAGTCACCTAGAGAGCTTGTTCTAATACTTTCTGATCGAATAAGCAGGACATGAGATACCTTTCCCAACAGGTCCCCTGGCATCCCAGACCTGCTGATCCAGAGACCCTCCCTAGTATAAAGTCACTCAGCTGCAATTATTTGCCCCAATTTTCAGGCACATTCATATCTTAACTGAAAACTTTACTAAGAGTGAACTTATTCAATTGTGCTTAAGGCTTGCTTGAATTGAGTCAAAGACAACCCAATTCTGCTCAGTACCAGCTAGTTCTATCGTTTCTTTTTCTTTTTCTTTTTTTCTTTTTTTTTCTTGTTTCTTTTAAGCCAAAGGGCTTATTCAGTGGGTATTTGGACCCAGAGACTGTGAATATGTAAGAAAAAGTCATGGCAGTTGGGCTACAAGTGCTACTGAGTTCAGGGTCCTGGCATAGAAGAGTGAGTTTTGAGTAAAAAGAGAGCCCAAAGGAACCCCTAAATTGTGTCTTTTCGAATGTTAAAGAACAGGAGCCACCTCTGGACCCATTAAAAGCAGAGACATGGGCATGTTCAGAAATAATCTCAGTTAATCCCCACTAGAAATAGTGAAGTTAGCCATGCATAAGAGCAATAAATTCAATTTAGGAATAAAATTCAACAGGAAAGGCTTGAGGAAAGAGATCAGGGACTTTGGAAGGGAAGAGATAAGACATTTCCATCTGACCTTTTCTCTGGGGATTTGAAACGAGTATGAGTTATCATCATCTGGTTTGCTAGAACTGTTTGGAAAGACCACCCCATTCTCCATCAAACAAAATAACACACAGTGGAGGAAATGGTCTGGGGAAGATGCCACTTAAGATAGCTGTAAACTTCTGTAGTATTGACATTTGCCTCTTCTGGTCACAGAAATCCGATGTTTATATTCTAATAGTAGGCTGTAGCACTATTTGAGTGATGAGATTCACAGTGTGGGAAAGTAGGCCAGCTCAAAATCCTTGGGAATTATATATATATATATATATATATATATATATATATATATATATATATATATATATATATATATATGCAAATTCCAAAGTATCTGAGAAAAAAAGTACAACAAACAGGTTCTATAACCAATGTGTGTTTGAAACCTACTATTAAAACCAAAAAGACACAAATATGCAAAAACAGAGCATGCTCACCTCAGCTCACATTTAGCCTATCTCTTTTCTAAGCATTGATTCCAAATCTTAAAATAAGCAGATTGCTCACTTTCTGCATTGAGAGCAGATCCTTCACCCGCTCGGTGGGTGAAGTCCTGAGCTAAGCCTGTTCCACCATGCTGGCTCCCAGAACGACACTGACATGTGTAGCCTGTTTAGTGTAGCCTACCCTGGGAACAGACAAACGCAAGGTTATATACTCCAAAGAAATGACGAGAATTGAATCCATAATATTTTCAAGAGGAAAGATGAGATATATTTGCAAGAAGTCAGTGCTGCAGGGTTCTTGTTTGGGAAGTTGTTCTTGGCACTTAACCTGCTCATTGCCTGTGCAGAGACTTTGGGAGAGAGTCAGACACCCACATTACCATCAAGTTGTTTTGGTAGATTGTAGATTATCAGTGTGAGTGTGTGTCTATGTTTGTGTGTCTGAGTGTGAGTGTGTGTGTGTGTGTGTGCGTGTGTTTGTGTGTGCATGTATTCATAGATCTTCTTCATGAGGTATTTGTAACTCACAGTACAAAGTACTTTTTCCCTATATAAAACGACCTTGCATTCTGTAGCCACAGCTATTCTTGCAGGGTCCACAACTCAGTTTAAATGTCATTTCTTTAAAGCGTTTACTCAGAACACTGGAATCAAAGTAGATCTTCTTGTAAATCATCTCATTCCTTCCATTCCTTTCTTGTACAAAATAAATTTACATATTTTACAGTAATATATACATTTGGACATTTATTTAATGCTTTTTTATCCTCTGGGGACAAACCTGAACCATTTTTTATAATCATAGACAAAATGGCTTACTCTTGGACACCAGGAAATAATACTTACATCATAGATGAATACAGGAACTGGTGAATAAGTAAATAATGAAGATTATATATATATATATATATATATATATATATATATATATATATATATATATATATA
>LR749796.1:1511842-1596836 GCA_902729485.2 Mus minutoides | reverse complement strand
TGAGTAAATGCTTCCACGTTCAATCCATTCCGCAGTGTTTGATCACATGGGAAATGCCATTTTAAAGAAATGGTAAGTTTGATATCACTACCGTGATGTTACTCTCCTGGTTTAAAATCTTTCATATGTGCCTTCTTCACACAGAAGTACACACTACACACAAATTATCAACCAGAGAATTCAGGTCTAGCATGTTACCCAGGAAGAAAAGGAAGACTGAATTTTAAAGGAGCTGACACTTGTAAAGGTAAAATTTGAAGAATTTGGAGGCAAAGATGTTTTTCCAGTATGTTTTGCCTCCAAGGAAAGTAAAGCAATAAACTCCATTATTAAATAACTTCCTGGTTTTCACATCTTTTCATTGCATTTATTTATTTATTTATTTATTTATTTATTTATTTATTTAATTGTTTTATTTCTAGAAGTGGTCTGAAGTGGAAAGGTGATTGTCTTGTATTTGGGATGCCTGAAACAGTTTCCACCTTCTCTTCCTCATCCTTACTAACCCATCTCCAAGAATTTCTGTCTCTTTTGCATAGCTACATATCATAATTAGACTCAACTCTCTCTCTCTCTCTCTCTCTCTCTCTGTGTGTGTGTGTGTGTGTGTGTGTGTGTGTGTGTGTGTGTGTGTGTGTGTGTGTGTAAGATTCTGTTCTCAGGATCTCAGAAACATAGTCACTTTAGTTTGAGACAGGTCTCTCACAGGCTTGGGACTTTGTAAGCAGGCTAGCCTGGCTGACCAGCAAACTCCAGAGATTTCATGCCTCTATCTCTGCAGTGCTGGGACTACAAGTTCTTGTGACCTACTCAGGCTTTTTCACATGGGTTCTGGAGCTCAAATATATATATATATTTTATGGATTGAACTATCAACCTACCTATCCTTTGTATATTCTGTAATTTTATCTTCTTCTTTCTTAATCAAGAATGTTATAATAGCAACATTGTTATTTAGTTTATTTGGGAAATTCCAGAGTACTGGTGTTTTGTGAGTAATATACATTCTACTATGTCTTCCTTAATGCTGTGGTGAGTGTTTCTCTTGAGATCATTTTGCCAATTCCAACTATAGGCAGCATAAGCAGCAACCCAATATCTTGTAGTTGAGAAGTAGAACCAGAACAGTTCTATTAAAACATCTCCTAATACTTTGTTTGCGGCCCCATAGGAGGAACAACAATATGAACCAACCAGTACCCCCTTCAGCTCCTTCAGTACTTTCTCTAACTCCTCCATTGAGGACCACGTGCTCAGTTCAGTAGTTGGCTGTGAGCATCCACCTCTGTGTTTGTCAGGCTCTTGCAGAGCCTCACAGAAGAAAGCTATATCAGGCTCCTGTAAGCAAGGACTTCTTGGCATCCACAATAGTGTCTGGGTTTGGTGACTGTATATGAGATGAATCCCCGGGTAGGGCAGATTCTGGATGGTCTTTCCTTCAGTCTCTGTTCCATGATTTATCTCCATATTTGCTCCTGTGAGTATTTTGTTCCCTTTCTTTTTTTTGGTCCCTTTCTAAGAAGAACTGAAGCATCCACACTTTGGTCTTCCTTCTTGAGCTTCACATGGTCTGTGAATTATATCTTGGGTATTCTGAGCTTTAGGACTAATATCCACTTATCAGTTTGTGCATGCCATGTGTGCTCTTTTGTGATTGGGTTACCTCACTCAGGATGATATTTTCTAGTTCCATCTATTTGCCTAAGAATTTCATGAAGTCATTGATTTTAATAGCTGAGTAGTAATCCATTGTGTAAATGTACCACTTTTTTTTTTTTAATCCATTCCTCTGTTGAAGGACATCTGGGTTCTTTCAAGCTTCTGGCTATTATAAATGAAGCTGCTATGAACATAGCAGAGCATCTTTTGGGTATATGCCCAGGAGTGGTATAGCTGGGTCCTCAAATTTTCTGAGGAACTGGCAGACTGATTTCCAGAGTGGTTATACCAGCTTGAAATCCCATCAAAAATGGAGGAGTATTCCTCTTTCTCCACATCCTTGACAATATCTGCTGTTACCTGAGTTTTTGATCTTAGCCATTCTGACTGGTGTGAGGTGGTATCTCAGGGTTGTTTTGACTTGCATTTCTCTGATGACTAAGGATGTTGAACATTTCTTTATGTGCTTCTCAGCCATTCAATATTCCTCAGTTGAAAATTCTTTGTTTAGCTCTGTACCCCATTTTTAATAGGGTTATTTGATTCTCTGGAGTGTAACCTATTAAGTTCTTTGTATATTGTAGATTGTAGATTGTAGATTGTAGATTAGCCCTTTATCAGATGTAGGATTTGAAATGATCTTTACCTAATCTGTTGGTTGCCATTTTGTCCTTTTGACAGTGTCCTTTGCCTTGCAGAAGCTTTGCAATTTTATGAGGTCTAATTTGTCTATTGTTGATCTTAGAGCATAAGCCATTGCTTTTCTATTCAGTAACTTTTCCCCTTTGCCCATGTGTTCAAGGCTCTTGCCCACTTTATTTTCTATTAGACTCAGTGGATCTGGTTTTATGTGGAGTTCCTTGATCTACTTAGACGTGAGCTTTGTACAAGGAGATAAGAATGGATCGATTTGCATTCTTCTACATGCTGATCACCAGTTGAACCACACCATTTGTTGAAAATGCTGCATTTTTTCCACAGGATGGTTTTAGCTCCTTTGTCAAAGATCAAGTGACCATAGGTTTATAAAAAGAAAAATTTATTTGAACTGCCAAATTTTCAATTTTTTTGTTAATTTTCTATTATTATTATTATTATTATTATTATTATTATTATCATATTCTCTGTCTATAGATATTTTCTCTGTGCATGTGTCATATGCATCGCTATAGATTTTGTTTCAGGTATCAACCAGATTGGAATTTAGTCTTTATACCACAGTTAAGAGGCTTTCCTGTTTTTACATTAATATTTCTATGTTTACATTAATATTTGCCCACAGTAACCATGCTTTTTTTCTGTTGGTCTTTATTCCAGGAATATTTCTCCTTATCCTGGGCATGCGTATTGGGCTCAGTGTTTCCTAAGCATTGTTCAAATGAAGTGTAGCTGCCTGAAGACAAGTGGATAAGGCCAAGGAACATCCATGATTTCCAGATAACTGGGTTCCAGCTTTTAAAAGGCAGTTCTTGTGTCTCCAAGCTTCTTTCCACTTCATGTAACCAGATAGTGGTCATAGCTAAGAAAGTCTGGAAGGCAGGGATACAAACCAACAAGACACATAATTTAGTAGTACCCTTTGGATTTCATGAAGAGGTCAAAATTGAATCAGCAACTTTGCTCATTCCTGGTGCAAGTCAAGGATTCAACGATACTGTATGTGTATATCCTGCATTTTAATTCAAATTTGTACAGTTCTGTACATCAGTTATCTTTTAGTTATGTTATTTGTTGTTACAGCTTAGGAGCAGCTGTGGTCATCATGACTGTCCCTGCTCTGAAGAGAACCCGTCCTTCACACGAGTTCTTAGCAATTTCACAGTGTGGCAAATTTTATTCTGAGTAACTTAACTGTGGACATTTTTTTTTTCTGTTTCATGTTTAACTTTGGCTTTAGACATCAGAGTTGATGCCTTTCAATAAACCTTCAAGTGTCTCACATATTTGCTTCCTAGTCTCTCTTTCCTCTAGAACCTTAAGGAGAGACTTTTCTGAGCCCCTAAGGCTCCTAATCATAACCCATGACCCCCGTTTACCTTCTTCCAATGTGGCCAGTGCTACTGTGCATATGGTAACATTGGGTATATTTTCCAGTTAGCTATTTGTTTCTAACTGTGTAATTCACAATTTGAATTTGACTTTTAAAACAGTGCATCTATTTTATTTCATATTGAATTCTGACTCCAAAATTGTTTCACTATTTTTGAAGGCTTAATATGTCATTAGATGTATGTCAAACTGCTACACTCGCTTGACTTTAATATAATCATTTATGATATACAGTATACCATATTATACTATATTATTATTCCAACATCTAAAAGTGATTGTATGTGGTCCTGAGCCCTCATCTGAATTTCAGCTTTCACTATGGTGTTTAAATGGCACAATAATCATTGGGGTTTAGTGACACAGTGACCATTAACATTTTTTGGAAGTTTAACAAAACTCTGCATGTGGGGTGTGTATACACACATGTTCATGTACGTGTTTCTTTTTCTGGAAGCCAGAGAACAACATTGGTTGTCACTCATCAAAAGCTATCTAACAGGGTCTCTTTCTGCTATAGTACTCACCAAGTTGGCTGCACCAGGCATCTACCTGTCCCTGCCTTCTCAGATCTGGGATTATAAAAAGCTTCACTACACTCAGCTTCTCTATATGGCTTCTCTGGTCTCATGCTTGTCCAGCAAGCATTTTACCTGCTAAGCTTTTGCCCAACCTCAAGGAAACATTTCTTCTTCCTACAATTTTGTCTATGTGATTGAAAATGCTATGAGTAGCAGATTCTAACAGCATGTGTTCTGTTGTAGAGTTTCCATGAAGCCATTAAACTTTCTGTACATATGTGATCCAGGGAGCCACCAGACATTCATAATATCTACGGTCCTCTGTCACTTCTAAACTCTACCATGGGGACCATTTAGTTCATTCTGAGTGACAGACCTTCTTTTTTAATGCTCTAGAGCAGATTTGCAGAAAAGTGTTTCTGTGCACTTGTTTTTTGAAGAGCAGAGAAAAAGAAATCAACCGATCATTCCCTGTAATGAAGAAAGCACAGCTTAGAGATGGTTTTAATAACTAGAAAATTAACTGTGAAACACTCTAGACTCTGAGAGGGAGGCGGGGCAGAAAGAAAAGGCTTTGGCAAATCCCTTGCTGAATTTTGTATTTGTTTATTTTTAATAGTCCATGGATAAAGAGGTTAAGTACCAGCCAATACTTATGAAGATTAGAAAGAAATAGCATCTTACTTCTTTTTAAATAGTTAAGTGTAATTTATTATTTCTTTTGCTCGTTATGAGAATAAATCTTTGCCAGGCAGGACAGATAGAGTTCAAGTCCCAGCTTCCATAGTTATCCACCCAACTGGCTTGGGAAATCACTTTAATTTTCAGCTTAGTTTAAAGAATGGCGGCTGGGGCAGTGCCCACATCCTTATAAGAATTCAAATAAAAATAATTGTAACACCCTTGTACAGGGCTGAGTATTTAGCTCAGTTGGTAGAAGGATTTCCAAGCAAGCACAAAGCCCGGGGTTCCATCTCCAGCCATGCACAAACCAAACCCTGTAATTTACCAGCCTATTGTTTCAATTCCTTAGGAAAGGAGGCACAAATAAAAAAGGGTAGAGGATCCAGAGTTCAAGGTCATCTTCACCTACACAATAAGTTCAATGGTACACAGACATGCCTATAGTTCATCTGGTAGTAATGTTTCCTCATTGAGGTGCCCTTCTCCCACATAACTATCATTTGTATCCAGTTGACAGAAACTAACCAGTACAGTCTCCTACTCCAAGGTAAAATAAACAAAAAGAAAGAAATCTAAAATTTTGTAGCTTGAAAAGAAATATGCATTGATAATTTGACCAAATTGCTAGGTTAATCTCATTAGCAAGGTCTTACTTTCTATGCCATGTATAACTTTAAACAAATTTAAATATTGAAAAAGCTCTTCCTGGTCATGCTAAAAGTCTAAGCAAAATCTGTTATATTCCAAAACTATGGAATGCACTTTTAATATAGACACCTATCCAAGGCAACCAGATGAACCCCATCTATATCATGGCTTAGATTAGCACCACAGTAACTTTTTCCCATTGTAGAAATATATGCAACCCCAAAGTCCTCCCAAGCACATGAAGGATTAGTATGGAAAAAGTAATCCCATTACACTTGCTGATCTTTACCCAGTACATTTATCACCTACTGCCCTCATTAGCTAGCTCAGCCAATTCTGTAGGGAAGCCTGCTCAAGTGGTTAAAACCCAACTAAATGAACAAATGACCTGTTAAGAGACTTGATCAACTCAAAATGCACTCTCCATCTTTCCTCATTCAGAGGCTCTCTGCTCTGTATGATTCTCTCCCTCTCTTCTGCTCTAAGCCACTCAGGAAAATTTGCTTAATCTATACCTACTGAAAGCTTTCTAGCTAGATTGTGTAGGTGTTTTGTTCCTAAGGCCACCCAAATACTTGTAAGAGAAACTTTATAAATAATGAAAACTTTATAGATGAAAGAATTATGTATACTCAGTCTTTACCTAACACAGACAAATTGCCTTTGATAGACTCTTACAAGTTGTCTTTGACTCTCAACCTCATGGTGTAGTGATCACATGTATACACACACTTACACAAATCAAATTGTAATTTCGTTTAATAGTAATAGCAGTAGTCAACAGAATTCAGCACTTTTGGGAATAGGTGCTTTGGCTGAGCAGACACGTTGGAATGAGATCTGAAAATAGGATGGGAAGTTGCAAGATTGGACTTCTTGGATCCATATAAGTTAAAGCAATGAATAAATGATTTGTCATCAGGGGCTTGTCCAGAGCAGGGTTTTCACTCTCCAGAATAGATGGATCAATTTCTGTGAGCAATTTAAAATGACACAGTGTGGTAAACATAATAAAATGGTTTGGACAAGAATGTAGCTGAGTGTAGTTTGGAAGGATAAATATTTGACTATAGAATAAAGCATGGTAAGGAATGGGAAAATCATAATTGAAACATGGAAGTCCACTTAGGACTGTCTGTAGCTATGTCACTGTGGGGAGAGGTAAATACTCCAACAAAACAAACACCCACAATAATCAATTCTGTCTTACCACATTCCCCAGGATGACTGGGCCAGCAATGGACTAAAACACTCTGAAATCATTAGCCAAAATAAATATTTCATTCTTTGATTTTTTTTTCCACAGATGTCTCTTCACATTGATTAACACTCTTATGGAAATCATAGAGATATGCATCCTTATCATCCTATGTTAAGAGCAAAATTACAAATGTGTCATAAATATTTTTCTATATCCCAAATGACCACCATTCTCAGTGCTAGAATATCTTGTTGCTCCAGGCAACAATAAGGAATATCATCATCACTCAACAGGTGTAAAGTAGCTACTTTATGCTATCTAATATAGGTCAAGTTAAAGCTATAAATGAGATAAATTCAGTCTTTTCTCTCATGGAGGGCCAAGACTCAAAACCTGTATAGATATTTTCTTTTGAGCCCTTCCTATGGAAATGATTTTCCAGCAATTAGAAAAAAACAAAACAAAGCAAACACCCCCCCCAAAAAAAAACAAAAACAAAAAAACAAAAACCCTGAAAGGTGCATGAATAGGTCTTCCTTTTCCCCTGCTTCTGATAATACAGAATGGATAGAAACAACTTATCAGGATCTTATTCACATATTTAAAATGGCATTTTTATGAGAATAATAAGAACATTTTTCTTTAGGTTTGGCTCTGCATGAGGATTAGCCTTCACCTTACTGATCCATTTCTAAGACCCAAGGTAATCGATGAGTTTCTAGTAAAGCCAAGCTAAAGTGCTTACAACATCCTAGATAAATGCAGGCTATGGTCCTAGACTAATTGTAGGAACATTGTCTGAGTCTCTTGTAAGGAATCTAGAGACAATGGAGTACAAGATACTGATGATAAATTACCCACAGTTACATATCACTTACGCAAAATGCCAGAGAGTAAAAACACAGGGTAAAGAGAAAAGAAAGAAGAGAAGAAAATGGCACAAAGGAGGGGAGAGGAGGAAAAGAGGAGAAAGATGGAGGAGGGAAAAGAGAGGCGATATAGGAGAGAGGGAAAGTGGGGGAGGGGTGGAGCAAGTGGGAAAAGCAAAGGCAAGAGGGTAGTTTTACCTGTACTTCTGCTTTTCTGACGATTGTTGCTGGGTAGAATTCAATGTTGCTTCCCACCAGGCAGCTTTCACCATTCTTTCTTAATTTAAACTCTTTTACAGTGTTCACGGGTACATGTTCTCTTTGTGTGACTCTACACACAGATTTGCTCCCTAATGCACAAATATAATAAATAGTCTAAAATGTAGTGTGGCAAAGTACTTGATGGGTGTTTACATTTAAAAATGTACACCCTTTTGATCCAGAATATTTATATACTATAAAATTGTCTAGTACATGGAAAGATTACACAGTGTTGAAAGAATGGTTATTTTTCTAAGGTGAAATGTCCAACCATTAGTTTGACAACCTATGTTTTGAATGTCGTGTGAGTTCCATTTTAAATTAATTTCCATTTTCTAAAAGGGCATGTTTTTAAAAACAAAAGATACTTGCTATACTTAGGAAAATGATGCTATGTAGAACTGTGTTGCCAATCAAAACCTTTAATATTCAAAAATATTATTCTGGCACTTTATCTGAGCAGGTTGGAAGGTCAACCAGATAGCTACACAGACTCAGACACTGTCCAGATGCCCAGAACATTATAGTTTTTCTTCTTTGTTTTTCCCTCTCGAGGTCATCAAGTGTTATCAAAACACCAGCTAATAAATGCACAAGACAAAAATGGTCTAGTATGAATTTTTCATCTCCTAAGAAGAAAAAGAACGAACAAAATATCTCCAGACCATAAAGACTCAGATGTTTTGTTTTGTGGTATGTAGAGCATGTTATCTTAGAAAAATCAGTTTCTCCATCTGAGTTTCTACAAGTTCAAATCTATTGTAATATTGAAATTTTGATCATACCTTGAATCTATTCTCTGACTTGAATGCCTGGACAGCCTGGCTCTGTCAGTCATTTACATCATCTAAAAGAGAATAAAGAGGATTCGACTACTTGTATTTTTTTAGACTACTAGTTGTTTTTTGTAGGCAAAGATTAATAAAGGAAAATAGTAATCCTTAAAATAAGAAGAAACATAAAGTAGCTGCCTAATCTAAAAACATTCATAATTTGAAAGACTCACTTTAGGAAGGAGGGAACCATGCATTCATTACAATCTCTTCCATATCCCATGGGTGGGAAAAATGGGAAATAAATGTTTCATTCAAAGGAACATCCATCCCGAGACTGGTATGAATTTTACCTGGTCTGTGTGCCCCAAATCTTCTCATGTTGATTCTATCATGCCAATTCATATTTCATCCTTTTTGGATATATGACAGCATGCTCACTAATGAATGTTTCATACCCCCATTAGACTAATTTGTTTGGTTTCCACATTGTTAGTTCATTTATTGAGAAAGTTTCTCTCTATGCAACCCAGAATGGGCTTCAAACTCAAGATTGGCCTGATTCAGTTCCCCCATGCCTTGCTGTCTTTTAGTTTGAAAGACCTCTACTTTATAGAGATAATTTGTATGGCATTTTGTCCCAATATATATTACTTAAAATCTGTGTCCTTACTACTTCCAAATATGATTATATTTTGAGGTAGGGCCTTGACAGAGATAATTAATTAAATGAGGTCAACTAAGCATTCCAATCTAAGGGGTTTGCTACAAAAATACACTGAAACAGCAGCATTTCCCCAGAGAAGATAGAAGTTCCAGAGAATGCATCAACACCTATTAGGCCAAAGAGGGGGCCCTCAAGAGAAATCATCCTTCGTGACTCCTTCATAGTAGGCTTACCAAACCCTGAACTGTGAGGTGTTAGACATTTTGTGAATTACCCAGACTGCGGTGTTTGCCATGGCAGCATCAACAGCTAAGAAATCTGTTGTGAGCTGGTCCCCACCATGACCTCTTCGCTCTGCTGATATGAAGGCTTTCATTACTCTGGGTCTGATAAAAAATGTGTAGGTTTCACAAACCTTGCACAGCTGAGGGAATATACCCAGATTTTGGAAGTCTGATTTCTTCTTCCAGCATTTGGAAAAGCAAGAGGCTCAGGAAGGGGCAATAACAAGAAGAAACTGAGCCAGAGACTCGGTTAGGCAGCCAGATGCTTCTGGCACAAACACACAAAGTACTGCAAGGAAACACAGATTGATTTTTTGTAAAAAAAAAAAAAAAAAAAAAAAAGGTGGCGTCCCCCTATAGTACTAGAATCTGGTAAAACAAGGGACTTATCAACTAGTCTTCTTTCAAACAGAGAAAAAGAACTTGACCTCCATTTATATATCAATACACACACACACACACACACACACACACACACACACACACACACACAACCTTTCCTTTTCCTTCATGTTATTTTATTGTTTGAGAGACTGATTCACAGAACTGGATTTTCAATCACAATTCCTCCCTCCTTCCATCCTCCCTCTTCTGCTTGAGGGAACAAGTCCCTACTTTGACATGTCTATTTTTCAGGGACTCTCTGAATAATTAGAGGTTTTTCTGCCTGGGTATGGGGAGGAGGTTATTTACTACAATAAGAGTGATTTGTCACCAGCTATACCACTAATGAAAATAATACTCTTTCCTCCAACAACTGTAACTGTCAAGAGTTCCCCAAGAAGAATGGGAAGAAGCTAATTCCTTGGGGATGTGTATGCTGATAGGTTTATTTTTCTGAGTGTAATATGAGCTATCTTGTTCTGATGGAGCATGACTTTCACTCCAAAATGCTGATAATCAACCCTCCAAAGTGATAATCAAAGAATAAATTTTTTTATTTACGCCTCCTTTCCTAAGGAATTGAAACAATAGGCTTGCTTTTCTTTCAATGTTTTCTGAACTTTCCATGTTTCCCTATTTCCTTGAAAACCAGAGGCTCAGAGTGATAAGACTGAACCAGGAAACAATTTGAATTACTCACCATTAAGAGTGCCCCTATGGCCAGTGACTGATGAATTCTATACTGTTACATCTTTCCTTGGAGTGTATTTATTATTTTTGCATGATTTCCTTGAGTTCATGAAATACCAGTGAAACAGTGTGACCTCATCAGCAGATACAAACTTGTTGATGTCCACAAAATGCTGATTAACTGCTACTGCTTTGGGTACTTCCTGCTGATGAATGAAGAGAGCCAGAAATAGACCGTCTTGGCAACTGGCAATGTGTCTGAACACATGCAATCGCTTCCTTCCACTGCAGAAAAGGAAATGTCTAGAGGAGTTGCTACAGAGAGATAAGGTGCTCTGAGGCTTTGTGGGAGAAGAAGAGGGATCTGAATGGATGAAAAAAATAATGAGTAGAATCAACATGACCCAAGACTAATGAGCCCTGACAAATAGCTCTCCATAGGGCAATACACAACAAGATTCCACAGCTGAGTTGTACGAAGACACGCTTCTGCATGCACATAATCTTGTGTCCTATCATTCATTGCCTTTTCCATGGTTGGTAATTCACCAGTTCTTTACTCAGAAGCTACTGTGGGTCTTCATTTAGAGAGCTGTGACAGCACAGCAGAAAGAAATCTCTACCATTATCACTCTAAGTTAGTGTAGTTTTAGGAAATAATACATTATTTCTGACTTTTGAGAGTTTAAGCTCTCAGTTTATAAACTATGATTTGAACTGTAGTTTGAATTTATAATAAATCTGGTCAATATGAGAATATGCATTTAAGTAGTAGCATAGATATCCTTACAAGAGACAATTGAACATTATTCTACTCTGTGGTCAATCTTGATTTCATCAGACTAGTTGAGAACTCCAAGTAGAAAGCATCTTTTTTTTTTCCTGCACAGTATGTGTACCAAAAGAAATTACTGGAAATGTTGGAGCCACACTGTCACTGAGATGCAGACAAGGGTGATCATGGACTTATGTAAACCCATCATAATCTGAGACTGGGAGCTAAGTTCTTGCTCAAGCTACACCTGAATCTTTTTTTTTATTATTATTACAAATTTTCTTTATTTACATTTCAAATGCTATCTCCTTTCTCAGTTTCCCCTCAAAAATCTCCCTGTCCTCTCCCCTCTCCCCCTGTTCACCAACCCACCCACTCCTGCTTCCTGGTCCTGGCATTCCCCTATACTGGGGCATAGAACCTTCACAGGATCAAGGGGCTTTCTTCCCATTGATGACCGACTAGGTCATCCTCTGCTATATATGCAGCTAGAGCCATGAATTCCACCATGTGTTTTCGTTAATTGGTGGTTTAGTCCCAGGGAGCTCTGGAGATACTGGTTAGTTCATATTGTTGTTCCTGCTATGGAGCTGCAACCCCTTCAGCTACTTTGGTACTTTCTCTAGCTCCTTCATTGGGGACCCTGTGCTCTGTCCAATGGATGGCTGTGAGAATCCACTTCTGTATTTGTCAGGCACTGGCAGAGCCTGTCAGGAGACAGCTATAACAGGCTCCTGTCAGCAAGCTCTTGTTGGCATCCACAATAGTGTCTGGTTTTGGTGGTTGTCTATGGGATGGATCCCCAGGTGGGGCAGTCTCTGGATGGTCATTCCTTCAGTCTCTGCTCCACACTTTGTCTCTGTAACTCCTTCCATGGGTAGTTTGTTCTGCCTTCTAAGGACCAAAGTATCTAGACTTTGGTCTTCCTCCTCCTTGAGTTTCATGTGTTTTACAAATTATATCTTGGGTATTCTGAGCTTCTGGGCTAATATCAACTTATCAGTGAGTGCATACCATGTGAGTTCTTTTGTGATTGGGTTACCTCACTCAGGATGATATATCCTCCAGATCCATCCATTTGTCTAAGAATTTCATAAATTCATTGTTTTTAATAGCTGAGTAGTACTCCATTGTGTAAGTATACCACAATTTCTGTATCCATTCCTCTGTTGAGGGACATCTGAGTTCTTTCCAGCTTCTGGCTATTATAAATAAGGCTGCTATGAACATAGTGGAGCATGTGTCCTTATGACATGTTGGAGCATCTTCTGGGTATATGCCCAGGAGTGGTATTGCTGGATCCTCTAGTAGTACTATGTCCAATTTTCTGAGGAACCACAAAATTGATTTCCAGAGTGGTTGTACAAGCTTGCAATCCCACCAGCAATGGAGAAATGTTCCTCTTCCTCCACATCCTCACCAACATCTGCTGTCACCTGAGTTTTTGATCTTAGCCATTGAGATGGTATGAGGTGAAATCTCGGGTTGCTTTGACTTGTGTTTTCCTGATGACTAAGGATGTTGAACCCTTTTTTAGGTGTTTCTCAGCCATTCTGTATTACTCAGTTGAAAATTTTTTGTTTAGCTCTGTACCCCATTTTTAATAGGGTTTTATGGTTTTCCAGAGTCTAACTTCTTGAGTTAGTTGTATATACTAGATATTAGCCCTATATCAGATTTAGGATTGATAAAGATCTTTTTCCAAATCTTGTTGGTTGTCTTTTTGTCTTATTGACAGTATACTTTGCCTTACAGAAGCTTTGCAATTTTATGATGTCCCATTTGTTAATTCTTGATATTACAGTGCAAGCCATTGGTATCCTGTTCAGGAATTTTTCCCATGTGCTCATATATTTGAGGCTCTTCCCCACTTTCTCCTCTATAAGGTGCAGTATATCTGTTTTTAGGTGGAGGTCCTTGATCCACTTAGACTTGAGCTTTATTCAAGGAGGTAAGAATGGATCAATTCATATTATTCTACATGCTAACTGCCAGTTGAGCCAGAACTGTTTGTTGAAGATGCTGTCTTTTTCCACTTGATGGTATTAGCTCCTTTGTCAAAGATCAACTGACCATAGGTGGCTGCACTTGAATCTTGCCCTACCCCAAAATTTACTTGTGTATGAACAAAATTCTGTGAAGTACTTAGGAATTATGTAGCAGTTTGGAAACATACACAAATCCTTTAGCAATTATTCCACTAAAATGGGAGGTTGATTTTTTTTTTTCCTTTTTTGAAAAGTAGGCAGGATTTTGATTTTCCCTCTAACCAATAAGGTCTATCAGAAATGACATCTGACATGTCAATAAAGACTTTTACACTGTTGCCACCTCTTTGTTATTTGGTTTTGGATGCCACAATTTGGCAAGATCCATTTCTATGCTATGAGTACAATCAAGTAGTTTGGGTAACACTGAGACTTTTACAAAAACTGCCAGTTATTTGTTCGCGATATGAGTAAGTTAGCTTGGAGATCACCCCTTCATTCTCACACAAACTTCATGGACCCAAAGCCACAGCTCAAACCCCAAAATACAACATTTTTCAATGTTCCCACTAAGCTGATCTACACCTGAGAAAATAATTAATTCAGATTGCAACAACAACAAGAGAACCCCACTAAGTATTAGGTACCTTTTATGGAACAAGGCAATTATTGTAAAATTGAAAGGAGAATATTGACATTGAGGTATGTAAGGGAGTTTACAGGGGACACTGGCAAAAGACATCCTTGGCCATAAGGTGATTCTAGATACATAGCTTTGAACACTTTAATCAGTTTGTATTTGGGGAAAGTCAGAATTGATATCTAGTAGTAGCTTTCCCTGTGTCTGTCTGTGTTATGAATGTAGTCACTTGAGGCCTGTCATATCATTACACATTAAGATTACATTGAGTATTCTAAATCTCATATACAAAGGGGCAATTCAAGTTAAATGGGGTTAATAACAGCAGAACCCCTATCTAATAAGATTAATGTGCTTGTTAAGGATCCCATAAATTCAGTTCTCTTTTTTCCCCAATATAAGTACACAATGAGAAGGAAGGTTTCTCTAGGCTTAGAATGCAATCGGAATGCATTGCTGTTATATATATTTTTGCATCTAAAACTGTGAAAACAAATTTCTTTCCTTTAAACTACTCAGCCTGTGGTATTTTGTTATGACAGACTAATAAAGTGGTATGTTAATATGAACTTCTAGAACCCTTGATAGTTTTGAAACTTAAATGTCTTCTGAAGACCATGTGCTCAAATCATGCTCTTCAGCCCATGGCATTCTTGTGAGGTGGTAGATTCTTTCCGTCAGGGCCTTGTGGAAGAAAGTAAGGTCATTGGGGTGTTTTATTCAAGATGATATTGAGACTCCCCCATCACACCCCCAGGACTCTTTTCCTGCTAATTGGTCACTATGAAGTGACTGGCTGTACTCTTCTATACACTGTCCACCACTGTATTCTGCGTCTTAACAGAGTCAAAATGATGAGATAAAGCCTCAAACCATGACTTAATCTGAATCTCTCTTTTGTGAAGTTGTTGTGTATTGTATTCTATTGTGTTTATATTAGGGAATTTGTCACAGTGGTGGAAAACTGACTTAAATTTTGCTATTTTAAAGCCTTAATGACTCTGACTCTGACCTCACGTAAGAGTTTTGAAGCCACAAATTCTATATAATAACTTATTGGCCTCTGGATTCTAAATGGGTTGATGTCTGATCATAGCACAGTTACCTTGAAACTGTACAATTTGAAGAATTTTAGCAGTCTATGTAAAGGGAAGTTGAGTTGGAAAGGCTTTGAATTTGGGCTCTTATGATGTAATTCTGCTTTAAAATTTTTTAATATCTTATTAATGATTACAACAATAGAGACACTCTCTGGGCATCCTCTTCCCATCCTACATCAAGTCATTTGACACTGACACCAAAAGAAAGAGGTTTTGAAACACACAGATCAGTTCTTTTATCTTGTTGGGGAAAGTAACCTCAGTAGTAGGATGTGAAAGGGTTGACTTTTTCATCATTTAGTAAATTTTATGTAATCTTCCCAGGGTTCTCCTTCAAGTTTAGTCACAGATGGAAGATTGAGTTTTTCCTTTGATTTAAGTTAACAAAATAGCCCATTATGGGGTCTGCACAGTGGCTCTGCAGTTAAGAGCATTGACTGCTCTTGCTGAGAACTGGGAGTTCCAGATGACTCACCATTATCTGTAACTCCAATTCCAGATGCCCCATTGGCCTCTTCTGTGTACATACATACAAGCAATACTCACCTACATAAAATTAAAATAAATCATAAAAATAGACCATTATTTTTTTTATTCTTTATTTTTTAATTTTTTGGTTTTTCGAGAAAGGGTTTCTCTGTATAGCCCTGGCTGTCCTGGAACTCACTTTGTAGACCAGGCTGGCCTTGAACTCAGAAATCCGCCTGCCTCTGCCTCCCAAGTGCTGGGATTAAAGGCATGCACCACCACGCCCGGCTAAAATAGGCCATTATTAGTTGTTCGACCTTAAAACTTAGGTCATGTGATGTGTTTAAAGCAAACATTTTATAGTCTCATTTTTCTTGCTATGATGAAATAGTCTAACAATAAACATCTTACAGGGAATTCAAATTTATGTGACTTATAATTCTAGACTTTAATCCATTATTAAGAAGAAGTCAAGCAGGGATTTGAAGAAGGCCACACCACATTTATAGTCAAGAAGATAAAGAGCCTGGACCTGGTATAGCAAATGCTTAATTCCCTAGAGGGGGAGGCACAGAAGTCTTTAGGAGTTAGAGGTCTGCTGAGTTTAAAAAGCAAGTCCCAGGCTAGCCAAAGCCATATGATGTAATCCCATATCAAAAGAAAAAAAAACTGAATATAAATAAATAAATGCATACAGCCTTGCTTGTGTGACTACTTACTTGCTTGCTTGCTTCTTCCTTATACTATTCAGGATTCTCACCCTAGGGAATAGTGCCACCCACAATGGGCTAAGTCTTCCTATATCAGTTAACAATCAAGACACCCATGCAAAGTATTCAGACAAATTGCTTCTAGATAATAACTCAAATGAAGCTTCTTTTCAGGTCCTTTTAGGTTGTGTCAAGTTAGTAGATAAAACAATCAATATCAACTACCTATTTAAATATCCAAAACATGGATTAAAAAGAATTGTGAAGGAGTATGTCTAAATCATTGTCAATAATGGAATGTGCTATTATGAATTTAGTTTGAAAAGTCCCCCAAAAGAAATTATGATCTTATTTTATACATAAGATACATACATCTGAATCATTTTAATGTATTTATTGACTAGAACATGAAAGAAAAGCAAGCAAAGTTGAATGAATATGTATTGAAAGTAAAACATTTGTTGTCTTATTTCAATTAAACTGATAAACATTTTTAAATGTTATACCAGAACTAAACTAATAAACATTTTTTTTCAGGTAATACCAGAAAAAATAATTCTGGTAATAATAAATAGGCAGAGAAATAACTTTTGAGCACAAACGTTGGGAAAGCTTTACAATTTCTTTTTCTTGGTCAAAACTTATAAGGAAGAGCACAGCAACATCTGATTCCCTGAAGATACTTTGTAAATCTTGCTGACATAACACAAAACTCTGGCATTGATTAAGTTAGCACAAAACATACACTGCACTAGTGGCAACGGGGCATGTTTTTAACAAACTGGTTAATGAGGCTCATCAATCAATCCAATTAAGCATGAGGAAAATGAGGCCATAAAAATTATGAAATTGTACAACATAGGTGTTTTGTGACATATAATTGATAGCATTGTGCCTGTGGCACCTGTATGTGTGTACCTGTATGTGTGGTAACTGTATGTGTTAGTATAGATATGTGCATGTGTGCTTGAACATATGTGTATATTGAATGTGGAGGCCAGAGGTTAATATAAGGTATCTTACCTCTATTGCTATTTCACTGTCTTAATTTATGAGATGAAGTCTCTCACTGAGGAGGACACTCATATCTTTGACTAGACTGTCTGGATGATGAATTCCAGGAATTCATCTTTGTCTTTTACCTGCTTGCCAATGTGTGGGTTACAGCCAACTACCACACACGGGTTTTTATGTGGGTGCTATGAATCTGAACTCAAGTCTGCTTGCTCATGGAGTATGCACTTTACTGCTTGAACCATCTCAATGACTCCATAACATACTTCATAATTAAATATCTTGATAAAGTTCTCTACAAATCTCATAGCATCCACAAATTGAGATGCTACCACCAATACAAATTTGCAAAATGGAAAAATATTCCTTTAAACTATTCATAATAGAGGACCTGAAGTTGACCACAAACAGTGCAGGGGAAACAAATCACATAACAAATATATCCATCTGAACATGCTGCTATATAGCATGATGACACTTTGTTAAAGTGCCCCATACTTAAATGAGGAATGTAACAAAATAAACCTGTGATTTTATTAGATACATTTATTTTTATTTTATAGGTATAGATATGTCTATGCTTCAGTAGTCCAAAAGATGGTGTGGAATCTCCCAGAACTAGAGATATATATGACTGTGAATGTCAATGTGAATGTGTGCTGGAAATTATCTGAAGGAGCAAAATGGTTCCTAAGGGCTAAGCCATTTCTCCAGCTCTCTGTGTTAGCTTTGTTTCTTAAAATGCTTTTTGTTTTAATTTATACATTTTTTTTAATTATTGAGACAGGGTTTCTCTGTGTAGCCCTGGCTGTCCTGGAACTCACTCTGTAGTCCAGGCTGGTCTCGAACTCAGAAATCTGCCTGCCTTTGCCTCCCGAGTGCTGGGATTAAAGGCGTGAGCCACCAAAGCCCAGTTTATACATTTTTTTAAATAAAGTTCAACAAAAATAAATAATTAGAAGTTTTCCATTTTTCCATATTTTATAAATTCACCATTTGCTTATTTTTCCCTTTCTAAACAAATTTTACCAAATAACTATTTTTTTATTTTGTAATTTATATAAGGTCTACAAAAATGTGTGTTCTGACCCTACAAATCCTTTGTTTGAGACTGTACTCATGGCCTAGGTATTCTGTTAATTAAAAAAAAATTAAGAGTGAGGTTTAATAAAGATATTTAAATATATAACCATGTGTTGGTGGGACATGCCTATATTCTAATAAGAAGGGTGCAGTAACAGGATTATGAGTTTCTGTCTAGTCTTTACTATATAGTGACATTATATTTAAAACAAACTCAAACAATCCAAAAAAGAATCAAGGTTTCACACAAGCTAACCAAGTACTATACCACAGAATTGCAACACTAGCCCCATCAAGTAACTTAATCTCTCTTTCTACTTTGGAGTTTTATGGCTCTGGAAATGTAGTGACAACTCCTCCTAACAAATAACATTGTTTTAGTATGATTTACTATGATAAATATGTGAATACAAAAATAAGAGTAGTGTGTAGAACTTTATTACTTTTTTTTTTAAGATTTATTTTATTTATTATATGTAAGTACACTGTAGCTGTCTTCAGACACTGCAGAAGAGGGCGCCAGATCTTGTTACGGATGGTTGTGAGCCACCATGTGGATGCTGGGATTTGAACTTATCACCTTCGGAAGAGCAGTCGGGTGCTCTTACCCGCTGAGCCATCTCACCAGCCCTAGTGTGTAGAACTTTAAATAAAAATATAAAAAATAAAAGTGACCACAGATTCAGTTCAACATTACATACAAGAATAAAGATCTACCAAAAAGAGACGGAACTCTATTCCCAGCCTGAGTTTCAGAGGGGTAACCAGGAACCAGTAGACTCAGGTATCAAAGGAGGGTAGATGGGATCCGCCTTTCCAGGTTATTTCTCTGTGAGGGTAGATCTCTGAAGTCTATGTATTTGTATCTCAATGAAAGGCTTTTTGTAACTTACTCACTAAGACTTAGCTGAAGGGTGAATTACCAAAACAAATATTTCAGTAGTGGTTAAAACAGGTTATTTGCTGTGAACAGAGCAATAATCTATCCTTTGAACAAGGCCAGTAATCTGATGTGCATGTTAAATAATAAACAGCATAAAATATTTAAAGGGGAATATTATGCTTTTTTAAAGATCGCTTCTGGAAGTCACCAACACGAAGAATAATTCTTATTTTCTTTACAAAGAACTAATTAAAGACAATTCTCTGGGATGCATGCAGTCACATACCATATACTTACATAAAAAAAAATCCTTTATTGGGTGATGAAATTTTTCCCCAAAATTTTCAAATAGAGCCTTGAGATGAGAAAAGAAAGAGAAGCATGAGGAGAAACAAGGGAGAGGAGAAGTGGGCAACAGAAGGAAAGTGTGGCCCACACCACGAGGCTTTATCTTTTCGCAGAAAAACAAAGACAATCGAAGATCCATACAAGAAAAAGCAACCAATAACAGCCAAAAACCAAGAAGAAATTCACTCTTTTTTTATTTTTTGAGCTTTATTAACTCATTCTTTATTATTTATTTATTTATTTATTTTTCAACTTTTATTAGATATTTTCTTCATTTACATTTCAAGTGTTATCCAGAAAGTTCCCTATATCCTCCCCCCTCCCGGCCCTGCTCCCCTACCCACCCGCTCCCACCCCTTGGCCCCGGCGTTCCCCTGTATTGGTGCATATAAAGTCTGCATAACCAAGGGGCCTCTCTTCCCACTGATGGCCAACTAGGCCATCCTCTTCTATATATGCAGCTAGAGACACGAGCCCAGGGGGTACTAGTTAGTTCATGGTTATTCTTCCACCTATAGGGTTGAAGACCCCTTCAGCTCCTTGGGTACTTTCTCTAGCTCCTTCTTCCTTGGGAACCCTCTTTCATTCCTCTGTACTGGGGCATATAAAGTTCATAAGAACAAGGGGCCTCTCTTCCCAATGATGGCTGACTAGGCCATCTTCTGCTACATATGCAGCTAGAGACATGAGCTCTGGGGGTACTGTTTAGGTCATATTGTTGTTCCACTTAAAGGCTTATAGACCCTTTCAACTCCTTGGGTAATTTCACTCTTAAAGGACTGATATTAATGTGTAGCACATTTTCTTTGCAAGTCATATTTAATTAAATTGCCTACTGATGGATTACATTTTTAAAATTAACGGACTCTTGTTGTTTTGTAACCTAATTGACAAAAATACTGTAAAGAATTTGGTGACATTCTGTGACGTTATGAAACATTTGTTTCCAGAACCTTCATCAAGAAAATAAAGCATCAAACCAGGTTTGGTCAGTTCCAGTGCCCTTAATTAGATCGGGTGCCTTTAATTCTAGTAGGTGAAACCATGGAGAACAGGCATTCAAAGTCAACCTCTACAACATAAAAAAGTTTGGGGCCAGCCTGTACTATATGACATCCCATATTTAAAAAGTGTAAGTAAACATATAGAGTATCAATTATGCATGCATTCATAAAATAACCCTAATGGTGAAATATATTCCGATTTTCCACACTGGATATGATCTTCTTGAAAGGTTTCATTCAAGCAGGACCTTAAGGCAGGTTGTTCTTTCTGCGTAAGGAATTTCTTACAAAAGTTATTAATGCCCTTGGTACAGAGCAGCATGGCAAAGCCCCTAAGGAGAGCTCAAGCCCTTGTGAAGTCGTTCAGTCAATCCCTTCTTACAGGCTGCAGAGAAAGGGGAAGGCTCCATGCCACATGACTGATGAGCACAAGTTGCATCCACTCTGCCTATGAATCAGCTATGAGGATAGGCACAGCAAAGATCTAGAGAAACAAGGCAGTTGGTTCCATAAGTCACTATAGTTTCAAGAGTAATCCTAATTCAACCAGAATGCAAGAGCTTCACAAAAGAGCAAAGGCCTGGCTCACATCACTAATTAAATTTTAGCTTTTATTTGATGAATAATAATTTATAAAATATACTGTTGGTTTGATTATTATGATCATTCAATCTGGAAAATGTAACATTTAGAGCTATATAGTCATAATTTGAATACTTTATTTCTTTTTTTTTTTTGAATACTTTATTTCTAATCAGTATTTTTTTATAGAACAGATTACAAAATAATGAATAGATTCAAAAATTCAAGAACACTGTTATATGTAGGTAAAATCTATTACAAATAAAATTAAATTCAAAGAATAAATATAATAATGTCCAGTTTCATACAATGGCAAGAATTCTTGGCACACTTCTCTGTAATAAGTTGTCAGTGACAAATCATAGTTTTATTAAAACATCACTGACTACATTTAAAAGAGCAATTTTATAATTTGGGGTTATGTTCTTTTTTGTTGGTGGGTTGGTTTTTTTGTTGTTGTTGTTGTTTTGTTTTTGGAGACTATTTCTTACTATGATCACCATGACTGAAATTTGCATTATTTGTAATTATGTAAACTCCTGAGGAAAAAAAAATAACAGTCTATGTTGATTTTATTAATGATCCAGAAAATGTAGAGCTGGCTCAGTGGATAAAAGAGGTACTGTGCAAACATGATGACAAGAGTTTGGATCTGTATAAAATTGAAGGGGAGAATACTTGGAAGTGTGAAATCCTAGCACTTAGGAGAGAGAGATGGAGATTTCCAGGGACAGGCTGGCTGGACTAGCCTAAGCCAGGAATTCCCCATTCGGTAAATAACATGGAGAGCTATCAAAGAAGACACTCATAACCAAAGTCTGGCCTCCACAGGCATATGTGCACACATGCAAGCACCCACACACATAAGAACACATACACATAGACATACACATACATATAGACAAACACATACGTATAGAGATACACAAACATACACACATACACACACACACACATACACACACATACACACACACAGAGAGAGAGAGAGAGAGAGAGAGAGAGAGAGAGAGAGAGAATGAGTGACAAAGTGATCCTACTTTGAAAATAAGAGTATTCCAGTGGGGCTTGGAACATCATTTTTCTGAAACATAATTAACCATCCTTGCTGAAGCAATATTACTTCCAAGTTCACATTTGTACTCATTTACATTGGCTACTGTGGTCTAAAGAGTGATTAAAGAGAAACATCACTTCATTTTTACATTTCTATGATAAATGACTCATTATATTTTAATTAAGTTATAATTCCCTTGTAATTTCAATGATTTTCTTCTTAGAAAGTGCTGTTCTGGTGAAGCTGGTTTTGTTTACATTTAGCATGTCCATTCAAAGGGAATGTTTAAACTTTTCTTTAATTATGGATTTTACACACTGATTTATTTTAACACTAAATGTGAAACATCCTTTTTAAGGACGGCATCTTAGCAAAAACATTCACACACATGGTACTTTCATTTTCACTACAGTCCATTATGAATATATTAGGGGTCCTTATTTTCTTAAATAATTAGTTTTATTAGGGATATAAAAATAAAATAGATTAAATCACAGTACATAATTGAAACTTATGGTACATGGTACATAAATGTAGCCATCTGGACACAGACTAAAGAAAGAAAAAATATGGTTTTTGCTGATATGTTCTGGTCTGAACAGATGTTTCAAAGCCCACATGGAGGATATGAACCACTTAAAAATAACACGTTTGAGGATCAGCACTAGAATTATCAACAGCAAATGGCTGTTCTCACTGAATTTAATGAAATTGCAAATAAAGATAGGATTTCAGAGAGTTTTAACAATGGAAGACAGTTGTAACCACTCTCCTAGTCTCCATATCACTGTTCTATCATAGGAGACCAATAAGTGTGCAAAATGTCCCACATATACTTATGTTAAGAAAAAGCAGGAGGACAGTGTGTAAGTGTATGTGGGGGGGGCATATGTGTGTGTTTGTATCTGTGTGTAAGTCTGTGTGCATGTGAGTTGTGTCTTTATGTTTGTGTGAGTATATCTGTCATAGTGTGTGACCATGTACGTGTATCTCTGTGTTATGTGTCTTTCTCTCTATTTGTGTGTGTTTGAATAACTGTGTTTGTGTGTGACTATGCACTTGCCTTTGAATGGGTGATCTCTCTCAGGGTGTTTTTGTCTCTCTGTGTGTATGCCTTGACTGTGTATTTGTAGGAGTATGTACATGTCTATGTCTCTGCATATATGTAACTGCATTTGTCTGACTGTGTGTATCTATGTGTATATTTATCTATTTTTTTGCATGTAGGAACAATGTAAGTGTGTGTGTGCAATTTTAAAATAAAGGCTTGCTACACATGCTAAAGCTTCCCTGTCAATAACTTTCCACATTCCTTCTCTCAGTTGAAATCTAAGAATAACATTTCCTCTATTTAGGGACATTCCGTTCTTGTCTCGCCCATGAATAGCTAATTGCTCCTGACATTGCCATGTGACCATGACTTCAACTCTTTAACCCACACAGAACTCTTTCCTGCTCTGAGTGTGACTGGACATCCTGCAGTTAGCATGTCTTAAACATTGCTTCAAGTAGTTTTAAAGGGAAAATTGAAAGGCTGCGATAAGATAAGGAGGAATTAAAGACATTGCATAAAAAAGATTTAAGCTTGCTTCACTTAAACTTGTCCTTAGATTCTTTGGGTACTTTGTTGGGCAAATATTTTCTGGTGAAGGAATTAGATAAGGAAAAAGAACTATCCTGTCCATACTGAGTAGTATCATGTTGGCTTTGGCATTGTCTCTTGGTGTCCATGTAGGTTCTAGGCCATTGTTGTGGCACAGGAAATATAATGAAGCAAAGACTGCAAACAAGTCTAAAATTCCCACCCTGAGTGGAAGTATAAATGCATAATGGGTCTTCAAAAACATAGAACAGGGATGTCAAGAAAAGGAGACATGAGCATAGTATTTCTGAGAAAGTGTTCTAGCAAGCCACCTATCCCATCACTGAGAGTTCTCTGTTACAGAGCCATGACTACACATTCAGTCTCTGATTTCTGTGCTAGGCTAGAAGTCAGGGTTCTCTCTAAGATTACCACATTCTAGAGTGTGTCGTGTGCAGTGTCCAAGGCACAGTCTCTAACATAAAGTATAGGAGGAAGGACTGTAGTCAAGTCAGCTTTTTAGAGAACAGCTTCAAGGCAAGAAGACATAACCAGAGGCAGAACTTATCCTGGGCTTTACGCTTGCTTGCTCATCCCAGAGCCTTGTATGCAGACACTCAGCATATATCTCAGGTTCAGGCAGCCATACTACCAGAAACTTTCCTTTATAATCTTGATTCCATCACGAACTCTGACAGCTGGGTACCTCTTCAGAGTACCATCTGCAGACAGATATACAGGGCTGTATGAATTGTGCAACACTGAAACCAAGTAGAACCTCACTTATCCTTGTGCTGACCATACAGTGTTTGGTACAAGTATCTGTTCTTCATCCACCTGACCACATATATTTGTGGAGTGAGAGTTACCACCTGTAAAATCAACTCACATTGTGACTATATGGCTACAGTCTATTCTAATGATTTGGTTTTTTTCAAACCAAGGTATGTCAGCATATTTTCACTATACTGTGGTTCAAGAAGAAATAAAAAGGCTCAAGAAGGCACACTAAAATTGAAACTGACAACAGATGACCACCCCAAAGCCACAGATGACTCAAGACTGGTATGTAGTGGTAACCAAAAGGAGAATAGCTCTGCCTTCTGTGAGTTTCAGACCAGTCTGCTCTATAGATTAGAGAAAGTGTCGAGTCGTTTTACATGACAATTGTCTTTATTTGAAAAGCAAGTACCAGCACTGTACCTACCTTGCAGGGTAGTTGTAAAACCTAAGAAAGTCCATTCATGTAAACAAGTAGAAAAACCTGTTGTTGGGAAACAAAACTCAAAGCAAAAGAAACCAACAACAAAACAACTCTCTCTTCAAAGGGAATAAAAGGTGGTTTATTCTGGAGCCAAGTATGAGTGGCCATGACCCACGAACACAGATGTAGGTCACCCAAAGTAACATTTCATAATATGGTGACAGCTGCAAGATGTTTCTACATCAATAGATCAATGAAAGTGATAAGTTGGAAGATTTTACAAATGCACTGGAGGGAATATGCAGTAGGTAGGATACAGAAAAATGGAAATCTCTTATGGCTTTCAATATAATCTGATGATAACATTAGCATTTGGAGTGGTGGATACTAAGGGTCTCTTTGAACGTTTTAGGAATGATTTTACAGAATAGTCCCAAGGGTGTTAGGTCAAATACCAAGATGGACAATACATGGTTAACACGAAGGAAAAGATAGTCCAAGACAAATTGGCTCTAGAAATATAAACCTCCAGTTCTCCTCAATCATGGAAGTTTTAATAGGTTGATAAGCCTTGCAGAATCTTTAACACAAATATGCTTTATTTTTTTCTTGGAAATTTCGCTCCTAGATACCAGGCTTCTAATAGGTCTACACACCTTCTATGGTTGCATAATTCAGACTTGGAAGACAGACACTATACATATGTACACACACACACACACACACACACACACACACACACACAAACTCATATATATGATAGAGCCAGAGACTGAATGTTCCTGGCATAGAGGTAGGAAATGAAAAGCTGACTTATACCCTCAGGGTACAGAAAGATGGAGTTGAAACTGTGGGGCTCTGGAGAAGGGGAGGAGGGGGTGTTAGGGAAAGGACATGAATTTCCATTTCCTCTCCACTATTGTAAATTTCTTTTCCCATTATTTTATCACTAAAATTGAATATGGAGGTCCATCTTAACAGGTGACAGGTAACAACCAGCCAGCAGTTGTTTCTGTACTATTGCCATGAGCCGAAGACTTACCCACAAACAAAATGTCATTTATGGACAAAAGTTGGAGTCTGATCCCTGTACCTGAGAATCTGTGTGGACAGCCTGTGGCCAATAGAGTGGAGATAGGGTAGGGAGTGGGTAGAAGGGGATACTGATACTCAAGGGGAGCTCAAGCCCTCTGATACTCAAGGGGAGCTCAAGCCCTCTGAAATTCAGGGCGCTTCCAGTTCTGGGGCTTGTCCTCACTAAAAGAATCTGTATAGATTGCTAGCAAATGTTACTTTTTCCTCTTCTATTAACATTCTCTCTGTCATGCAATTCATTTATCTGTTAGTGAAAAGAATCAGAACCTGAGATCATGGCAGATTATTCTGATGTGCTGCAGAAATACCTGGATAGAGTAAAGTCATTTGTTGCAACATATTGGTATTTATATACTGAACTGGATCACACTCTAATCCCTCTTTATTCTGCATCTTCTGTAAAGTGATTGACTAAAAACAGTAGGTACATCACCCAACATATCAATAGCATAGCTGTCCTTCAAAACTGGGATAGTATTATGCACTAATATTGTAGCTCCCTACCAACTACACATTTAAATTTAAATTACCCTAATCCCAGTATTACTATAAAGATGGAGAGACGAGGTCAAAGATGCCCAAGAGACTTGCCAAGCAAAGAAATACTAGGGATGTATTTCTTCAAAAGATATGTATTTACAAAATATTCTACTTGACATCTTTGAGCCCGATGAGCAATATTACTTTATGTGGAATCTGTATGATAATGTTTATCAACTGCACACCAACACAATGACACATTTTGGCTTTCACTTCAGGCATTCCTTGAACTCCATTTATACCCTGCAGTCACTGACTGGTGCCTGAGCTACCCCAAGGTTCATCATTAGCCCTTCTTCTTTTTACTGTGGTAATTTTAATGGGTAACTGATATGGAGTCCTATTAAAAAGCAGACACATACAATTTCCTGAACATGAACAAGTTTGGTTTTACTTCTTGAAAGTTTAGATGATTCTCTAACTCGGTGCATCTGATTCAAACCATGAACGAGCATGCATAGCATCCCCTATGGATGCTGCTTAATTAAAGTCACCAGCTTCCTGGAAGGAAAATTCATATGCAGCACAATTTGAGTAAAACGCACAGAGCTCAGCAGTTTACCTGAGGTCTCCAAGGAAGGAATGTGGCACACTTTGACTCAAAGCAGGTGATCATTTCCCACCACACTAATAATCTCTCTAACCCAATACTCAGGCCTTCTGCAAATCCAGTACCAAGTTAATTCAACAGCCATCCGGATATAAAGGGAATTCAACAGCATAATGTGTACATCTCCAGCACAAAACTAGATTTTGTGTGAATGCAATTATAACAGGGCTGGAGAGATAACTCTGTGTTGAAAAGTACTGACTACTCTTTCAGAGGACCTGGGTTCCATTTCACCCACATACTGGCTCACATGTAAGCCACAACTGCATGTAACTCCAATTCTAATTGATCTCAACACTCTTCTAGCTCCCATGGGCACAACACATGCACATGGTAAGTAGACACACATGCCAGTAAAACACCCATAAACATACAATAAAAAATTTTAATTGAGAAGATACTACAATAAACACTCACCTTTATAAATTTTTAGAGACTTGAGAAAAGCTAAAGGGGTTGAAAGAGTCCTAATCCACATTTTGAAATCTGCATACTGCAAGCAGGGGTGATGACTCCCTGGATAAAATGCTTGATATACAAAAGTGAGAAAGGTCAGGTGTAATAGCATGCGTTTGTATTCATAGCATTCCTACAGAGACAAAGAGGTGGAGACAGGAAAATGCCCACCTAGCCTGGTGCATGAATCAGAAAACAACAAAGAGACTGTAGCTCTAACAGTGTGAAAAAGGAGAGCCAATACCAGAGGTTGTCCTCTGATATACACAGAAGCTCAGCTATACACACACAGAGCACATTTAGAAAAAAACAAAGGAGAATTTTTTAATTAGTGTAGGAGTAAAAATAGCAGACAAAATAAAGTGTCAAGGGAGGATTGAACTCTTGCAAATATGTGTCAGAGCCCTGTACTTTGAGAGATGAAATACAACCATGGGAAATCTTTCATTATCTCAGAGGTTGGAACTGTAAGAAGTATCCTTTACAAACAAGAGAAATAACTCAGTATCACTGTTTTTAATATTGTTTTTCATTTGTATCATCAAAGAATATTGTGGCTAGGGCCTCTTATTAAAGTTAAATCAGAGAACTTGCTAAGTTGAGAGTCTAACCAGTTTATCCCCACTAGCCACACAAAATCACAAGCTTATTTTATAGAAACTCACTTTATCTATAAACAATAATTAGGGCTTAGGATTAAAATAATTAAATATAGTGAAACAAAATAAATAACCATGTAGCCCATTTATTGGAATCAAACTTTAAGTGTTGGGGTCTCTTTGTCCTCAACATCAATGGCTTGAAAAGACTATTTTCACAAAATATTAAACTATTTGAATAACACATTGACACTACTTGAGTAGAGTCAAATTAGCATTATTTTTAAATTATCCCAATGCTTTTTAATTATTTTAAGAAGGACTCTCTCTATGCCACCACTATATCTACTGACTGTAAAAGTATGCTAAAGCAAATATGGATTCTACAGGATGTGAACACAATTTAAGCACTGTATTTCATTATCTGGGCAAGTATTTTCAGTTCAGATTAGAACATAGCCATAGAGACATTATTTGGAATAAGTAACCTCTTATCTAAATCTCTGATGCCTGCAAAATTAAGTTTGAAAATTTCCAGAAATGTACAGTAGGCTCTCCTACAAAAATCTGGACATACCTCTGGGGTTATCCCATCCCATAAGCATGGTTCCCAGAGACCTCAGAGTCCCCTGTGTAGGTCCCCCTCCCTCACTATCACTAGACATTGCCAAGTGACCCTTCTTTGCTTCAGAACATCATATCAGTGAATGAGGATAACTGCTCAAAGTAGATGTTTACTACCCATGTTCCTCTGTATAATTGCATAGTGGAAGACAACCCCAGGTCCTATGGCTCATCTCACAGTTTTCAGTGATGCCTAGATTTCTAGACTTCACCTTTAATCACAGGGTCCTGCATTAGAGCTTTTTTACATATTCCTAAACAATTTATTTATAGTAGGCATCAATCTCTTGGCTCTTAGGGAGGACTTGGTGGTCCTCTCCATAGACATCTAGACTATGTTTATAAATAAGTATTAAGGACTGTAATTTAGATCAGCAACATGTCAGTTCCATTAGTACATAGCAGAACTCCAGTAAGTATTTCTCGAAGAAATGTCTGATCAACTAACATATTAATCTCCCACATAGAAAAATCAGGAAACATGAGAATCAATCTGTGTTGATACTGAACAACATTTAATTATTTTCTCTGGCATAGAGGACTAACTAAAGTACTCATTTTAACAAGAAAACGCATGCTGAAAGTACATTCTGATTTCTTACGATACAATAAGATTCTACTAGTGGGATATTTTTCTCTGAATAAAACAAGTTTGAAAAGGCTAAAGAACAAAAATAAAACTGCTCTGCAATAAACATCAATTCAGTTCAGTAACTATCTCCCAGTTCACAAGGAAGAACACATTTTCTCTACTTCCCAGTAGAAACATAATTAAAGGCTTTTTCATCACATTGTTCCATTCTGACACATAAAATGATGTATGTCACTCAATGAAGCCAGTGCCTGAGTGTTGGACTCAATAACTTTTCAGGTCTCTACAGACAAATAAATAATGTCATAGATGTTGGGTACTGAGAGGTGACAGGGCACCCAGTGCTTGCTGCTCTGGTACTCTCTATTTGGAAAGCACTAGCAATAGACTTTAAGTCACTGTCATCATCAAAACATTATGAGCCTCGAGGAACAATTTTTCCTGAGGTGAGAGAATAAGCTCCTAAACCCTTCACATTATCTGTCTGAAACGACAGCCATCCTTTTCCAATGCCATAGAACAGAAGAGGATGCTTACATTTCACTAGGAATCAAGGATGGAACTGGCAATAGATTGCAAGACTGGATGAGCAGTGGTGTTTGGAATAAAGTGGTTAAGAATGAAAGACAAACGGAATCCTGTTTCTATGAATCTACTGCCTTCTCTGTGAGCTATCCACTTTGCCCTTAAAAAAAAATTTTTTTTCTGATTATCTACGTTGGAGAATCATTAAAGTGAAATGAAAGCCTACTGAAAGGCTTCCTGGAAAAGATGTGAATAAACATGCTTCCACCTCAGAAAAAAAAACCAAAGAAATGACTACACCTCAAACCAGTTCGGTGAGCCTGTGAACTTCGTTGGAACTACCAACAGGAACAGTGTAACTTACAGTAAGAAAACCACTACATACTAAGTCCCTGACACTTACTTATAAATCGATTATGAAAAGTTTATACATCAAGAAGAAATCATTTCATTCAAGGTTGAAGTTAATAGCTATTTTGAATTTGTTCTTGTAAGACTAATTTTCAAAAATTACTCTCACCTCAATAAACACACACACACACACACACACACACACACACACACACACACACACAGCATTTTTAATACAGCCACATCTCCAAATATCCCTACTTCAGCATATGTGACAGTTCAGGAAAGGTTCCTCCATGGAATTCCCTGGTTTTTATAGCAGGAAGTTCCACTGCAAAGTCTCTTCTTCCCCAGCAGCTGATTGCTCTGTATATAACATTGAGGAGAAGCCTTATAGTCTTGTGCCTTTCTGAGCTTTATGGGTCTTGTAAATTTTATAAGCTTCCTGAGCCTTATGAGCTTTCCTTTGCCTTCCAGGAAGAAGTGTTCAGTTCAGAGAAAATTTATCTATAACAGGATACAGTCATTATGTCAATTATCTTTCCCTTTTAGGACAGAATGTATTTATAGCTTGGAATTTTTCAGTGATGTTTGTGATGGTGCCAAGAAATGGAAATGGAAGTTATTTCATAAAACCCCACATCTTTTCCCTACAAATAGATGGTCCAAATCAGCTTGTTCTTTGTTTGTATAGTACTTGTAATTGTTTATACAATACTTGTAACTTCTCCCAGTTTTAAAGTATGATGTGCTGTCGGGGTGGGAGGGAGGCGGAGAACAGATTCTAAGGGATGTAGAGAACGAATAAGTCATGTACAGTAATGTAAGCAGCTCATATTAGGAACACTGGACTCAAGAACTTCCACAGAGGAATTTGTCTGCACTGGTCATTTCCTGGCATTGAGTGGAAATACGTTTAACACAACAAGCTCCAACTGCTCTCTGGGGTCCTTTCACCTCCTGCTCTAACCACACCCTTTGAGTTCTATAGATACAGCGATGATCTCAGGAAAACATGCCAAATAGTTAATCTGTGAGTATAATGATGGTCAAGACACCAGCCATCAGCTCATCCAGGAAAAGTTCTAACTGCTGTGTTGGCAGAGAATCCATGATCACCTTTAACAAGATTCCCAGGCTCGCAGGCTTTGAAGCAAGTGCCTAGATTATTCTTTGCATAGAAGCACTGTTATGTTTATCAGCTTCAAACAAGAATCTAACCATTTGAAACACAAAAGACAATGCCAACTAGAACCCAATAAAGACTTAAAACCAAGTGACCAGGTATCTACAAGCTCTTCCTAGTTCCTTGTTTTTCTTTTGTGTTAGTAGGTTCACAAATCTTCTGGTGTTTAAGGTGATTCTCCCCCTGACTGCTGTCTGTACCTCAGTGAAGCTCTTACTGTCCCAACAACCCACCTTCCTTATGACAGTTAAGCACACTTAGAAGCTGTTTTTCCTAATAGCATGGGCTCCCTATAAGGCTCAAACAGTTTTCTAAGCTATTTCTTCCTCTGCAGCCTAGGAGCAATTATGACAATAGTAGATTCTTACTGCTGACAAATTTCATGAAAGTGTTGCTAGCCCCTCCCCATGTAAATATTTTTTCACATGGAAAACATCTTACCAGTAGACAAAAAAATTTCTTGGTGTGAGGAGATGACTCGGCTTCCAAAGAGACTATAGTAAAAGCACAAGACCCCGAGTTCTGACCTACCACTCTGAATATCAAAAGCAGCCACAGCTGCTTGTATTTATAATCCCAGTGTCAGAGAAGCAGAGACAGAAGGAGCTTGGAAGTCACTCGTCAGCCAATCTAGCCAATCGGTGATCTTCAGTTTTTACAAGTGACCCAGTCTCCAGATGTAATGAGAAGAGCCATTAAGAAAGACTCAACAATCAACCTCTTCATATGTACTCCACACCACACACACACACACACACACACACACACACACACACACACACACACGAATACATATACATATAAACAAGCACACCCAAAGACACACACAGAGAATATTAATGTGATCTTATGCAAAATGAACAGAAAATAATGTAAAATTGATAAGCTTTCATTTCTGTCCTTTTTTTTTTCTTCTAGTTGAGATAAATGAACATAGCCTTGATTCTGACTTTCTTGAAGCATTATAACCGATCATTTAAAAATATTCTTAACAATATTTTCATTAAGGAATATGAAGGGCAATTGGGTTAGCTTAACTAGCCATGCAATTCTGCTCATTAAGACATCTCTTTAAAAACAGCAGAAAGAGTTTCCCTCTCCTTTTAGAAATCACTCTCCTCACTTATGTCTGCTAAGTCCATGTAAGCGAGTGATGTATTTTTGAAAATTGTATTTTTTAACATTAAGGGCAAACATGACTGAAAAGACAAAATATGGCCTATGTTTGAAATAAGGCCTTCAACAAGACTCTATCTGTGGGCTCAGCTCTATAAAATACCATTTTCTCTCAGGAATCCACAGTGTCCCTGGTAAGAAATCCAATTTCCTGTCTACATCTTCCTACCTCAATGGACAGGCACAGTTTCCAGGGAGCATACCTCAGAGGCCTTCAGCACTGGGGGAGCTATCTACCTCATGGCCTAATTATGAAGTTTCCTTCTCTAATCTCGAATCATTTCACTCTCATCCTCCTGCTCTAGGCAGCATTTTTTCCACAAGGTTATCTTCATGAAACTTGGCATCATTACAATTCCTGTCTGTCCTGTCCTGATCCCCTGAGAAACAGACTGGGTTTCCACAGCGCCACTCTCTCTTATGAGGAAGGAAGAAGAAACAAACACTAGGCTGTTGACATACTAGGAAGTCTGCTCTATTTTTGTCTACAATTTTTGACCTTTGATAAAGTAATGGATATGAACTATGTAGGAGAGAACACTACAGGCTTGTAATGCGAGGAGCCGATTTCTGCAGAATAGAGCAGACTGCTCACAACTGATGTTTCTGCAAGCTTGCAAAATGCAGTCTCTCTCCCTCTCCCCCCCCCCTCGCTCAATCTGAGTGTGTGGGTATGGGTGTGCATGCATATGTTCCTGTGTGTTTGTTGAAATTTAGTAACAGTATTGTAGAAATATTACAGCAGATGATTCCATTTTAAAAAACTAGGATCGCAGAGCATGACGACACTGACATCTGGGAAGAAGTGGCAAGAGGGTCAGGAGCTCAAGGCTAGCCTCACCTAGACAACATGTTTAAGGCCAGCTTGGGCAACAAGCTTAAAATAAAGGAAGAAAAGCAAGACAAGAATGGGCACAATGCAGAGCATGACACAATGCTGGAGAGGAAGGATGAGCTGGCTACATCTTAGTGTAAGAAGACTACTCAGTATCCATTGAACATGTTTTTCCTGAATTACCATCATGGTGAAGTCACTATGTAGGAGCTACGGGGAATATAGGATAAAATAAATACAACACCATGAGATCATCCCCTCATGCGGTGGAATGAAGGAAGCATTTAAAAGAACTAAAGTGCGTACATAACAACAATTTGAGGAAGTCAACTATGCGTGTGGTAAGAATGGAATGTGCTAGAAAAACAGGAAAGTGCTAGTTCTTTATCCACAGGCCAAAGTAAAGAGTCATACACACTAACATTCTAAAGTCCGGGTCTCTGAAAAGGGTGTTAATAATTCAGTAATATAATTAAATCGTCTTAATAGCTATTCATATAATCTTATATTGGACAGTTCACTAAGTGTTTTGGTCACTTTTATTTTCCCTGACTAAGAATGTTAAAATTCATGAGTTTTAAATTCCCTCATAACATTATGAGTCCAAGATTCTAAGGTACTCTGAGCAATAATAATAGAAATAAAAGTAATTATCCCTGATCTAATTACGGTGTAATTAGGAAGCAGATGATGTTCGCAGGTTAATGGGCTGCTGCTGATTTCCCTACCTGCTGATCCCGGAGCCTGTAGGATGCACTCACAAATGGATTTTGCCTTTGAATTAGCACAGTGATTACTAGACATTGTTATTCTGTCCCCCACTGTCCGCTAAGTGGCATTCAATTAATCATATGAAATGCTGACTCATGGGTTACCAAAGTCTTCATTCAGATGAGATATGTCCATTCAAGTCAGATTCACAGAAATTCTTAATCCAATGCACACTAGCAGAATGGAGCTTATATGAAATCAAGAGCCCAATTGGCTGGGTGCAGTCCTTTAGGGCTTTGCATCCCTCACTGAAGATACTATAGCAATATTTACTCAGCACCTATATCTTTATATTGATTTAATTAGAATAACATTGAAAGGTCCATTGGATGCTGTCTGAAGACAAAATCTATCTCTAGGAATAAAACAGTCCAATGTGTTTGGAAGTAGATAGTCCTGAAGCTTCAAAGTGGATAAATTTAGTAACTAAATAATTATTTAATAACTACAACAGTATATTACCAGCTCAAGCCTTCCAGAAATGTTAGAGTATATGGGGTACTCTCATATTCCTTCTTGTGCACTGTGGCAGACACTTTCACAAAGTGTCCCAAGACATGCTTGTCAGTGAATTTGTAGATTTGTTCATTTTTAAAAAGTGGTTCTATATGTCATCTAGTGAAAGCATCATGTCCCAGCATTCCACTTTTCTCTCTAGACTGGCAATTAGAGTCTCCTTTCTGCTCTCCTCTCTTGCTAAGGTGAGCAGGTAGGTGAGATACTCCCTGTTCACAGAACATTCAACTCACTGGACTGGAGATTTCCAGCTGCTGCTGCTGATGCATCGGAGACCAGTGACACAGTCAGATCCAGTCAAAGCTTACCTGGAACACTTCAATAAGCTCCGAGAGCATCATCCTTCCTTTCCCCACTGTCATAAAGTGTTCTGTGGAGTAGATTGTTCTCTTGTGGTAGCAATAAATAATTGATTTCCCAAGCTCAGTTGGAAAAACCTATACAGTCTACAAAAGCTCCACTGGAAAAAGTAAATGAGTTTCATGAAGGAAAACAAATTATATATTTTTCTCAAGTTAACACGATTCATTTAGAAGGAACTTTTACATAATCATTACCTAAAATTATAGCTTTCATTTTTTTTGTTTGTAACAAGAAATATCCTTTATTTCTTGCAATTCATAGAGATCAGTCATAGTTTCTCCTCATCCCATAATAACAAAATCTATCTTGGAGTATGCTTTCTCAGGGTCAATAGAATAAAGACAATGTGTTAAGCCTTTCATCCCATGGGAATACAACCTCAGTCAGAAAATAATAACTTTCCTAGTCCAGGCCATAAGGAAAAACTATCTAGTTAAATAAAAAATGTCCAGAGCCACCTTGTAAATGTCCAGATCAATCATTTTTACCATGCCTTGGGTATTGAAAAATGCATGATCGTGACTGACCCTGGATGTCTTGATCTCTTAAAATACAATTTTCTTTATTGGTGAGCCAACATGCCATCTATCAGATGAAGGAGTATCCATCCACACAGTAAAATTGTTACCATATGATTTTGTTTATGTGTGTGGTTCAAATCTCTAAATAACAATATAAGATTGTAGATATTCAATTCTATTTAAAATTATAGTACCAACTAGTCTACTTGTATAAATACGGCTGGGGGAATGTTGCACCAATAGAAACCACAAGAGGAAGAAAACAGGGATGTGGAGTGTAGTTTAGTAATAGAGTGATGTTCTAGCATGTGAGGCTCATGGTTCAACACTCAGTACCAATCAGTGGAATTAGCTGTGGAGTTCTGCATTGGAAGACATTGACTTTAACGGTAAACAAAGCATTTAGTTGAGTATTTATTAACTGTTAGGAATGAGTTTTAATTACATTTGCTGCTTATGTTAAAATGACAGAGACATTGTTCTGGGCTTTATCCAGAACAATTTACTACATGTGTGTGTATGTATAGAGTAAAGACAATGTGTTAGGCCTTTCATCCCATGGGAATCCAACCCCAGTAAGAAAATTATAACTTTCCTAGATGGGCTATAAGGAAAAACTACCTCGTCTAAGTAGGGACACAGAGTAGGGGTATTTTAGTCAAACTGCTTGGGTTCCTATCTTAATCGGTTGACAATTAAGAGTTTAATGTATGTGTTTTGACCTAAAGCAATTATTGTTCTTGTCTGAGTCAAGAAACTATAAAAGATTGGGTAGACTCGAACTTACAAGGCTGTTTTTACTTGTATGTTACATGTATTCAAATAAAAAATATTTTTAAACCTGAAAAAGAAAACTATACAGGGTCCAGGCCTGTTCTCAGCAGACCTGAGTTCACCATCTTCAAATCTCTGATGCTTTCATTTATACACCAAAGACACCTGTTTTAGTTTTTCTCCCCAGTGGCTTTGGTTTGTTTGTTTGTTTGTTTGTTTTTAACATATATTCATTATACAATATATTTTTTAAAATCTATTTTAAAGATATTTTTATTTGTTGAGGTTTTTTGGTTAATACACATATTGAATAATTTTTTATTAATTATTTTCTTTATTACATTTCAAATGTTATCCCCCTTTCTAGTTCCCCTCTGAAAATCCCCTTCCCCTGCTCCTCCTCTGCCTCATGATCTTTCAGCTTCCCTTTTCTGGGTTTGGTACTGCTTTTGGTGACTGCAGCCAATTGGCTTTCTTTCCCCTTTGGTATTGGAAGCTCAATTATGTCTGTCACATCCCACGACTTAAACATTCCTTGAGACTTACTGACTTTTCTTTCTTTTTCTTTTTTTTTTTTTCTGTTGATGGATTTTCTTTTTTTTTTATTAGATATTTTCTTAATTTACATTTCAACTGCTATCCCGAAAATCTCCTCCCCCCTCCCCTCTCCCCCTCCCTGCTCCCCTGCCCACCCACTCCCACTTCTTGGCCCTGGCATTCCCCTGTATTGGGGCATATAAAGTTTGCAGTACCAAGGGGCCTCTCCTCCCAATGATGGCTGACTAGGCCATCTTCTGCTACATATGGAGCTAGAGACACGAGTTCTGGGGGTTCTGATTAGTTCATATTGTTGTTCCTCTTCTAGGGTTGCAGACAATTTTAGGACTATACAGTGGTGGATCTTCATTGGCATCCTCATAGAATTGAATGAACATTTCTTAGGAGGCAAATCTCCAGGCATGACTGTGCTGGCCAGTCTAGGGTGAGCTGGCTGAGAGTGGGAAGCTTTACCCTACCAGGTATTGTCAACCATATATCGCTCAGGTTGAAGTTTTGACCTGAATGAAAAGAAAATGGGAAGATGGATTTCTCTCTCTCTCTGTTTTCTGACTGCAGATGCAGTGTGGCCAGCTGCCTCCTGCTCTTCTCAACATGCTGGGCAGACTGTGATAAACTGCCTCTTCAAACCATGACTTGAAATAAACCTTTCCTTCTTAGGTTCCCTCTAACCAGGTATTTGATCAGAGCATTGAGAAAAGTAAACCCCAGACCACCTTTCTAAAGCAATCTCAGATACAAATATATCAAATATTCTGTTTTTTTTTTAAACATGTAGATTGAGAAAGTAAATCCCACAATTATTTTGACTGGACCCTCAGTCATGATTTGTCTCATTTCACAAATAATGCATGCACAATAGAAAGAACTGAGACTTTTCTATAACCCTGAGAAGTGAGAGAGAAACTGAGGCCTCTAAGACTCTGACTCCCATCTTTTAGAGTGGTGGGGCAGGAGTGGGTGGTAGGTAGGGCAGTACCCTCATAGAAGCAGGAGGGCGGGGTATGGGATAGGAGATTTTCGGAGGGGAAAACAGGAAGGCAGAATTATTTACATTTGAAATGTAGATAAATGAAATAACCAATAAAAATTAAAAGAAAAATAGAATGTTTGAAAGTATTATTTTGAGAATCCTAGAATTAACAGGTTAGGATGCCTGAGCAGGTAAAGGCTCTTGCCTCGAAGTCCAAAGACCTATGTTTCATTCTGATAACTCATGTGATTAGAGAGAACTAACTTCTGTAAGTTAGCTTCTGACTTCTGTACACTTGACAGGCATGCACCTCTCCACCCACTAAATAGATAAACATGAACACACACACACACACACACACACACACACACACACACCTTGCAATGTATAATTAAACAACTTCATATAAAGTACTCATTGTGAAGATGAATTCCTATCATCCCCTTAGCTAGTAGACAATTTTAAAAAGATGATTAATGTTGTAAGCCCATTTCTCAACCACAGCATACCTCAATTGACAGTCCAACCCCTTAGCATGGCATGTTGACTATATATGTAAAACTACAACAGACAGAATTATGTCATTCATATTTTAATATAGAAAGAATAGTCCCAAGTACAAAAATGAGTTGGTTTATATTTTAACCACACTTCTCTTCCAACTATTTTTGAAACTTAATCTAATATCTATGTCTGCCTTGAGACTTTATTAGTGTACCAGTTTGTTTTTGTCTTGAAATTAGAACAGAAAGCATAATTCACTCAAGAGATTTGTGACTCACTTTAAAAATATGATTAAAAAAAGATTACATGGCCCTCAAGTAGTGCAGTTAGAAGAACTGGAGATGTATGTTTTGTGAGTGCAGTGGACACTATAAGATGTCCCAAAACAGTGAATAATCACATTCACCAACACTATGAGCAAACAAAAGCAGACAGAAAGACAGCCACCCTGATTATCAATACTTCTCCTTCTCTCCCTCCTCCTCTTTCCCTTCCTCCTCCTCCTCCTTCACCCCCTCTTCCTCATTTTCCTTCTTAGTTCTCATATTTTCAAGAAAGAAAGGTGATTTAAACTGCTTACTACTTTTTCATGGGCCCAGAATTCAGTTCCCAGGATCCACGTCAGGTGAGCCACAACTGCCTATACCTCTAGCTCCAGGGAGTTAATGTCCTTCTCTAGTCTCTGTAAACATTCTCATGATACCAAGTGTGTGCATGCACACACACACACACACACACACACACACACACACACACACACACACACATCAAGACTAAATAAATAAATAAATAAATAAATAAATAAATAAATAAATAAAATGGTTTCTGATGAGTCACTGTGACATTTGCAGAATCTATCAACGCTGCTGGAGAAACAACTTAGAAACCCTTCTCATTCCCACCATGAGCCAGAGTCTCTAAGCACCCACAGCTCCAACAAGCACTGGTCATTCCTCCTTCAATTTCCATCATCCATGCAAAGGCACCGAAGAACAGAAACGCCATAATATTGCCTTCTTGAAACCTGCCTCTGAAACCTACTTTTTTCTGTTTTTTTTTTCCTCTGAAAAAAAAAAATACATATTGTTTAATGTGTGCAACATTTCTAAACAATGAAAACTGAGTCTATTTTCATACTCTGTAATTGTAATGCAGCACAATATGTGAATTTGAAGCCAGCCAGACATCCCTTCCCAGTAATCAACGGCTTTATGATTGCACATTAAGTCCTGCTCCACAAAATGAAATCCATTTATGGCCCCAAATGGGGGTTCAAGAACCTATAGCAAAATTTCATAGTCAAAGATCGTAGGGAAAAAGCTACTGCTATTACTTTGCTAAATGGCCAGTGTTAAACTGACTCCCAATGACTTCTATCAGTGCGTCTCTCAGACTTCATCAGACATGTTCGTTTCTTCAGTATGTGCTGATTCATTTAGGTCCCACAGATGGTCAAGGGCTGAGACTATAGAGGTTCAGAATGCTCTCTTACATGAGGCATCTATATCACACTTCATACTATCATGGCCCAGGAAGCACTGAGGGAGAAGGGATAAGAAAGGTAGGGCCTCCAGAGATAGTAGACAAGAAAACCGAGTTCTTAACTTTCTCCACCCAGTATCCCTTAACTACAAGATTCAGTCTTAATTGATTTGCTAATCTCTTGCTGGTTTCTCTATCTAGCCTTTCTGAAAGCCTGATCCAGAGTTACAGGTCACTTAAGTTTACTATAGTTTTTAAGATCTATGAAATTGGGTTGACCCCGTTTCACCACCTCCCTTTTAAATAAAATTTAAATAATCTGTTAGCAAAGCATACACACTGCTCAAGTCTGCAGTTCATGTAAGTGTCACTACTACAAAGTAAGAAACTCCCTCTTACCTAGCTTAGCCTTACCTGACAAAGAATGGATTTTAACAGTTACCTTTCACTGCCTGTAGACTTGCTCCTTCAACTTTCAAAAAAAATTATTGTCATATTCACTATTCACAGCTCTTACTTTAGGATCGAGACAAATAATTTGTTCTTATTGTTGACTTTTGAAGATCTCCTTTGCCATGCACTGAGGAAAGCTCTTTTCCTGCTTCATTACTGCTTGTATATGTTCCTTTTGTTCATTGAACAGCTGTGAAGAATTATAATTGCAAAAATCATTAATGCAGTGAAATCCTATAACTTGAAGGGGAATTCATGCTTATCATTAATTTATATGATCTTGTTTATCCCTATGATTGATTCTGTATATATCTCGTGGGCTTAGGGATTTTCCTTTTCGAAATTTTATATGTTCTATTCACTGAGTAATATATAAATATATATATATATATATATATATATATATATATATATATATATATATATTGAATGTGTTTGTATATGTGTTTGATTTTCATTCATCATTCAGAATGTAGAACAATATGACTTTGATCCTCTTGCATGACCTTCATTTTCTCATTCAAATAAAACAGTGATTTAATAATGTAGTTCTGTGTGCTTTCATTCCTAATTTGTCTCTTGCATTGCTAGAAACAGCAGCATATTCATTTGGACATTTTTGAGCTATGAGTGTGAATGTATGTTGGTGACGGTAGTCAGGGCTTGCCTTCATTGTGTGATAATGTCATCTTGAAAGAAAATGTACTTAAGGGCTGGGGATATGTCTCAGCTGATAGAGTGACTGCTGAACATACAAAGAGTTCTGTTTCAGTCCCCAAGCCTTCTTTAAAATGAAGGTCCTTCTGTGTGTATCTATAAACTCTGCTGGGTTGCTAGAAAGAGGAGGATCCCTGGGGCTTACTGTCCAATCTTGCTGAAATTCAAATCTGTGTGCTCAGTGAAAGACTCTTTATCAAATGATTAGGAGGAAAATGACCGAGAAAAATCATTCAGTGTTGACCTCTGAGCTCTACTACATGTGTGTGCATATGTGAGCACATATATCCAATGCAACTCATGCACACATGCACATACACACACCCACAGCGATACATGTCCAGATAGAGACAAAAGAATATGTCATTCACTGATGTGTGAGGAAACATTTTAGATAAAGTTCCCAGTATTTTCAGGCTATAGTTGAGCAATAATTATATGATTTACTTAGAAATATCCAAAACATTCCTTCTTTGTTATTTTAGTTTCTATTCCTATCAAGATGACAACTGTAGAGCAGTCTCCAACAAAAGATTCTTTTAGTAATTTGAACAAATTTAAATTGGAAATGTATGTGTTTCAATTCTGAAAGAAGCATTATTTTTAACTAACAGCTTTAGAAAATAAATCAGCTGAAAAGCCTATAAATAGCACTGTAGGCAAGGATTATAGAGATATGGCCAAAATAAATTACACGATACACACATGTGCACACGTGTTCAAACAAGTGCACTTATACACACTATCCTTCACAATTTTGTTACACACCACTACCTTGTTATTCACAAAGATAGAGTAAAATTGCCTTCCACAGATCTCTTTTACTCCAACCATTTTATCATAGCATCTTCATGGATTAATGTTTCAATAGCCACGGCCTGAAAGCTGAGCTGTCTCAGACACTTGGTGTTTTAACTATTTATCTACTATCATAGCATCACAGTTAAACTGTCATCAGATGCTATACATTTGCAAAGTCCTACCAACAAAGGCTACTTAGACATGACCTTAAAAAGGGTGACAATTACAGCTATGCTAACACAGTATGGGAAAAGTTTATGCAAACTCAACCCTACATAAAGAACTACAAGAAACTAAGGGAACCAGGAAACAGAAGGAAGTCTTCCCCAGGAAGGAGCCCTCCAACCAGCTATCCAATACCAAAGACAGCCTGAAGACACACCTACAAGTGACATTATGTGTTTATATCTCATAGTTAGGAATATATAACCATATATATGTAACAACAACTAAATTTTAAAAATATGAAATTGAAAGAGAATAAGAACGGGTTGCCTGGGAGGGTTTGGAGACATAAAAAGAAGAGGTAAATAATGTAATAATATTATACTCTTAAAATGTTAAATTAAAAAAAATAAACAAAAACAGATGTGGGAGAAAAATGGCCTCTTTCCTATTAGTTTTTTCCCCCACAAGTAAATTACTTACTTTGCAGAGTGTCTCTGTACCCATCTGTATAATGAAAACAAAAATTGAACTTCAGAACCTTCCAAGTTGCCATTGAGTTAGTTTTGCATTGGCTATCCACTGCTATGCATAGAGTCTGCCCTGAATAGTTTGCACATCTAGTGACACTCTTACTTTTGTATAGAATTTATTTTTCTATGTGTGCCTGGTTATCAGTTGAAGATGATTAGGGATGGGGCTTATGTCCACTTCTCTCAGCACTGTGGCCAAATCTGCTGAGGACCCATGTATGCCTCATGCACGCATACTGCCAGTCTCTGTAAGCTGGTCTCTGTTTAGAAGGCCTTGTTCCCATGGTATCCTCTTTCCCCTAACACTCTTGCTACCTCTTCTTTGAGGTGCCCTGAGGCTTGAGGGGTGGGATTTGATGGAGACATCCCATATAGCACTGAGAGTACCAAGGTCTCTCACTTTGGACATTGTCTAGTTGTGGATCTCTGTATTTGTTCACATCTATTGCCGATGGAATCTTTTCTCATGATGACTGAACAAGTCACTGCTCTATGAGTATAGCAGAATGTTGTTAGGAGTCATTTTTATGGCTATATTCCCTTTTTAATTCATTATTTAATTTATTTAGATTTCAAATGTTGCTTCCCTCCTGGTCCCTGCTCCCAGAGCTATGCAGCACATCCACCTTCCTCTTTGCCACTGAGAGGGTGATCTTCCCCCCCTCTTCCCATACCCACCTTCCTTAGTGCTTTCCTTCATCAGAACAGTTAGTATTTGGTTTTCTCCTTGGTTCCTGAACCATTTGGACTCAGGTTCATGGCTAACCAAAACAGTGCCAGGGATGGGCTTCATGTGACAGAACAGGTCAAGAAAAGACTTTATTTTTTTATTATTTTTTTATTTTATAGATCCTTTACATCTATATTATGTCTTGCAGTTTTGTTTTCTTATGATATTCCTATGTGTATGACTTGTGTCTCTGCATCTATATGGGTTTCTTATGCTTTTTCTTTGGCTCTTTGTGTTCTGCTTGCTTATTTTGTTCTGTTCTGGTTTATGTATGTTTGTTTCATTTTATTTTGTTATTCTTTACTTGCCTTTTTTTCTGAGTAGATGCAGATAGTTGGAGGGAGGGAGTTAGTGGAGAGAAACTGGAGAAGGGAAAACTGTAATTAGAATATGCTATATGAAAAAAAAAAAACTATTTCCAGTAAAAGGAAAATAGTGGAAAAAATAATCGTAAGACTTTGTATGTATTTAAGTGGTACATTATTTAACCAGCATGTTCAAGGACTAGACTTTAAACACACACACACATGCACATGTACAAAAGCACATATTTATTGTGGTTTATGTGCATATGCACCATATATTATATATAATATGCTTATTATATATAATATATAGTTTATACTATTGGAATTAAGTGCAAGAATACAGTTTCTCAGCACATAAAATTTAAAGCACGAGTAAATCATTTTCTGTTTATTGTTCTTCACAGATCATATAATCCTAAAAGAAAAGATTCTGGTGCTTTAGTGGCTTTCTAGTTGCACACATTTTTGTCACCTCCCATCTGCTCATGTGCTTTGATGATCTTAAGAAGCAAGTTGAAAGCACAATTATGCCTCTTGATGTCTAAAGTTCAAGTCGCAGCTCCAAAGTGACTGAGTAGGATTGTATTGGTCAGGACATGATGGACGCAAAAACAAATAATCCAAAATATCAACAAATACACTCACAGAAAAAAGGGAGAGCAGACGGTCATCATGGGAAAGAGTAGTCTCATAGAATTATCTGGAAAAAATGTAACAGTCTATACTATGATATCCAATTCAGGAGCCACTAAGCTAAAATAGTGAAAATAAAGAGAGAGATAAATGAAAAAAAGCTATAGGAAGCAATAAAAATGAATAAGAACCTGCACCCTGAGTGTCTGGCCAGTTCTTTGCTGTTAAGACATTCCCCAGCATTGCTCTGCACAATCATCTTCTCTACTTATATCCATTTCAAGACCTATTACTGAATCCTGGAATCGTGGTTCTAGCTCTGGCATACTCTGCTTGACTCCAAGACCACAATGGAAGAGACCCTCTTTCTTGCCAGGTCAAGGTTTCTGTAGCTTGTTGATTTCTAGGACAGCTCTCTGAAAAGTGTTGCATGCTGAATTAATGGAACAATTGGGTTCCTGTTCCATCTTATGAGCACTGGTCCTGTGGTGTTATCAGTACAGCAGCCAACAATGCTATTGCTCAGTATATCCTTGCTTCCACACTCTCGTGGTCCCAACCACCTTCCCACTCCACCCAAACACTACTGCTTTAGCACAGTACTCACAAAGATAGAAAGTGTTTGTCCCCATCACTCAGACATCTATTTATAAACCTGGAATTTTTCCAAGCCTTCCTACTTCTTTGGCAATAATATTCCAAATACATCTGCTCTTTCTTGATGGAATGTGATTTGGTAAAATTTAAGCAACATGAAATAACCTTGACTAAAAACTAAATGAATTTACTGTTTTCCAAAATGCACCATTTCATTAGTTTTAAGCTATTTAAATATCTGAAGTCTTCTTGTGCTTTTATTTCAGGCTGATTAGCTCTAGCCATGACTGTTATTTTTAGTAAAAAAAAAAAAGGATCAATAAACTAAGAGATGGGCAAGCTAGATTAGCGATTAGAGTTTTCCCTCAAGAATATTGTCTTATAATCCTAAAATAAATTAATAGACAAAGAAGTGTTTTTCATGGTAGAGTACTGAAGGAGATATGAGCTAAACTGAAGATTTTGAATATGTCTAAAAGGTTCAATGTAACTGAAAAAAAAAACAGACTTATGTCTTAGTAATTGACTTTTAACTTTATTTCAAGGTCAGTTCAAATACCACTTTCTTTTTTCAAAATGCCTATCTTCTCTACCATTGATCTTAGTCTACTTGGAAAAGTTACAAAGCATTGTCTTTGTCCTCAGATGTTTGGTATGTATCTTTCACAAGAAACCACAACTGGGGGGGGTGAGAGAGAGAGAGAGAGAGAGAGAGAGAGAGAGAGAGAGAGAGAAAGACAGAGACAGAGAGACAGAGACAGTATATGTGTGTATGTTTGCATATTTGTATTTACCAATATGTATGAGTCATAGAATATAGAAAATAATTTATACATCCCTTTTTCAGAAAATCATCAAAGTGGACTATGTATATAACTGATACCCAAGAAGGTATCCCTGTGTAGCTATGTCTAGTCTGGAATCTGTAGTCTTTGCATCCTGAGTTCTGGGAATAAAAGTATGTATTGCCACACCTGACATGATGGTTTAATCTTAATTGTCAACTTGACTCAACCAATCACCTAGGAAACATCTTTGGGTGTGTCTTTAAAGGAATTCCTGGAAAGTTTTAAGTGAGTAGGGAAGGCCAAACTTAAGTATGAGTAACATCATCCCAAGGACGGTAATACCAGACCACTGAATAGAAAAAGGTGGAAAGAAAGCTGGACAACAGGATCTCTCCTTCTTCCTACTCCATCTCATCTTTGTCTCTCTCCCTCCACTACTTGAATCTCTCTATCTTCGTGTGTCTCTCTTTGTTTCTCTCTCTTTCCATTCCCCTGCTCTGTCTGTCTCTTTCAGTCTGTCTCTCTCCCCCTCTGTGTGTTTCTGTCTTTTTCTCTGTGTTTCTCACTCACTTCTTCCTCTGCCCACTCCCACTTGGTGACTGAGAATGAAATGTGAGCAGTTGCCCCACCCTTTCTCTACCATGCTTTTCCTGCTATGGACTGTACCCCATCAAGCTGTGAGCTACAACATGAACTCTTCTTTCCCTAAGGTGACCTCATCAAATATTCAGGCATCTCAACAAGTAAAACACAACAAATAAAACACCATTCCCCAAAATGTGACATGTTATATAAGATATAGGCACATATGACCAAAATGTGAGAGCATTCGTCTCATATGCATAGATAGGTAGTATCTTAAAACCCTATTAACAAATACCATGGAGTTGTTCTGTGCATTGCTTATTTCAACCCTTAATCAAGCACCTGACACACAGAATTCACTCAGTAGGTGGTCATTATCACTCTGGCCTGTGGCTTGCCTTCCACTAATCTACACACAGATTTGAAGAATCATGTGTCACTCAAAAGGCAAGCTTAGAAAATATGTTTAATATAAAGGAATTGAATGGGCAGTACAGATAGGACACAAACCCCAGGGTTTGGTTTTAGAATAAGTGATTGATCAAATTCCCCTGAAGCAAACTGCAGGAGACATTTTGCTTTGTTGGTAAAATCTCATTATAAATGCACAGACAGTAATCATGGTGAAATATTGCAGGGAATAGGGGCCATAAGGAACACATTGCCAGGAATAAAGGAAATGAGAAAGAAATATTCTGACCACATAAAATGTAGGAAGACATTTTATGCTTTAGAAGATGCAAAGTACAAACCCATGTCTTGATTCTCTTGATCACTGTGGAAACCATGGTGTACTGCTACAGGTATTTTGCTTTTGCTCTTTGGTGATATAAAAAGATAATAATGCTGAGAGATATAGTATGTAATGTCATGCTATATCTCTATATAAAGGATATAAAATATATAAGTATTACATACTATAGACCACATAAAGGAGATAAGAGGAAATGGTTACTGGATTCCATATGTGACTAAACTTCCCATTCTCCCTGGCTTAGGCCAAAGCATCTAGAAAGGAAGGTATGCTACACCAGACAGGGCCATCTCCAAAGCTGCTGGCAAAGTGGGTGCTAGAAATGAGGCAGGTTTTTCAAACCCTGTGGTTTTTTCCCCTGGATCAACATTTCTTATTGTAATTATGGTGAGAGCACTGAGGAAAACAAACCAGAACAGCTTGATTGGGGAGTTTTACAAACTCTGTCTGACCAGCAGGCACATTTATAAGAATAAAAGCAATAGGAATGTTTTCATGCTGGTAAAGTTTCTCTCAAAAGAAATCCACCAAGGCTGGAGAGATGGATCGGCAGCTAAGAATCCATATTCCTCTTACAGAGGAGCCTATTTCTGTTCTCACCATCCAGGTCTAAAGCTCACAGCTGCCATACATAACTCCAACTCCAGGCCATCCAATGCCTCTGGCTTGTTAGGCACATGCACTCATGTGCACATACTCACAAACACAGACAGACAAACATATAATTAAAAAAAAATTAACCCATCAATGATACCCCCTTTAGGAATAGGAGTATTTTATTCCTTATTGTCATATTTTATTGTCCTTATTTATTTGGGTGAATCACACATTAAAATTCCAAATTAGATCATCATTATTCAAGGAATATTATCTTCTAAGGCTTCTGCACTAAATAAGACACAGAGGCAATTTAAAATTTTTACTTTCCCTTGTATTCTGTGCATTCTTTAATTTATCGGACACTTCTCCTGACACCTGGGGAGACAAGAGATTTTATTTTATAAGCTAAAATGCCTCATTACTTCCACACTTTGAAACAGGGCCAAAATAAACTTGTGAAGGAGACCCAGTGAGTGACTTGGCTGGGGCCAAGCTATTACAGATACTCACAGAGCTCAGAACAGAATGAATTCCTGGCAGAATGGGGACACAGGTATGAATGGTCCTTTAGGTCAGGTTTTAAACTTGTGACATCAGTGAATCTCCAAATATACAGCACCATAACAAAAGAAGACAACATGCCCAAATAACAATGTGTGTGACTTATCCTTCATTCTATTGACTGCTCCATTGTAGAAACATAATGGAATGTTTAGGTGAGAACTACTCCTAACAATACAAACAGGCAAAGATATTCACCTGGATGTCAGGTCTTCCTTGAAAAGTGCACTACACATGAAACCTGTGCTTTGTTCCCATTAGAACATACAGCCTGGAAAGGCACATCACATGTCCATAAAGTGAATGCCAGAAACAGAAACCCTACACAGTCAGAGGAGAGAGAAATCTAATGTGCTCATTCATCGTAAGTGCAGCTATCAGAACACATTCCACTGGCTCAGCTTCAGAAAGAGGAACAGGATGCTGGGCCTCCTGGGGCTCACACTTTAAGCCTTCTACCAAGTCTATGTTGTAACTAGCTCATCTTCTTCCAGAAGTGTTGCCATCTTCCTTTCTAAGGTCAACCTGGTCAGACTGCTGGGGCAGAAAAAGCATGAGGACCGCAGGCACAAAAGCAAAAGATGAATAACCAGGCTCCAGGAAGAGAAAACAGGGGCAAAGGTGGTGTTGTGCCTGGGAGGCCATTAGTGCAGTTAAGAGGGAGATGCCTCTCTTGCTGCTGGAACCTCCTGGTCATCTCTGTGCCATGCAATGCTCTTTCCATTTACTGGGGACTCATGACTGCATGTTTTTGAGAAGCATTAAGTCATTAACTTCCTTATAAGGCATCTTCCTGGGTTGCCTTGAGCTAAAGAAGGGTAAATTTGGAGCCAAGTAGATAGAAGTAGAGAAAGAAATAGCCTGCTATGTACTTCAAGATGATGAGTGGAGAAGGCTCTGTGTGGTTGAGTGTGTGTGTGTGTGTGTGTGTGTGTGTGTGTGTATTCAGGGACATGTATACAGTGTGTTTGTGTGTATTGGTGCAATGAGGGGTAGATATGTATAGGTCTGTGTGTTGTTGTAGTGTGTGTTGGTACAGTGATGGGGTACAGTGTATGTTACTGCAGTGTGTGTATGTGTGTTAGTCTGTGTGTGCTGGCACATTGGAGGGTGCACTGGTAGTGGGGGATGAAGTGTGTGTGTTGATGAAGTCTAAATGAGAGAGAGAGAGAGGGGGGGGTGTGTTGGGGAACATGTATACAGTCTGTTTGTGTGTGTTGGTGCTCTGGGGGGGGTAAATATGTATGGGTCTGTGTGTTGGTGCAATGTGTGTTGGTACAGTGAGGAGGCACAGTGTATGTTACTGCAGTATGTGTGTGTATGTGTGTGTGTACATGTGTGTGTATGTGTTTATGTTGGTGCTGTGCCACACGCGTGGTTTTCAGTGTATGTGAAATAGTGCAGTGTGTGTGTTTTGTTATAGTGTGTATGCAATCGTACAGTATGGAAGTTCAATGTGTGTGTGTGTGTGTGTGTGTGTGTGTGTGTGTGTGTGTGTGTGTGGTGTTTATGTGTACTTCTACAGTGTGTGAAGGTGGTTGCTGTTTATTTGTTTTTTGTGGCTGAAGCAGGAGTGAAGGAGAGAGAATAGGAAGACAGAAGGGTACAGGAGGAAATTGTGGAGAAACCACAACCAAGTCAATGCTGAGGAAGGTGAAGGAACTTTGAAATATGTACAATGAAGCTCACAACAATCCCATATCTCTTGAAATAAAACTCACCACAGTACCATATCTCTTGAGGTGGAGTCACAGGCTCTCTTACTGATATATCCACTGAAAATGATATATTATCTTTGGAAATTGGTAGTCATTTGGATATTAGCATGTAGAAAGTGATTACAGAAAAATCCAACATGTCATGCATCCTTTGTGATTATGTCTTTGCTCTTGGTCTCAATCCTGATGCCACATGCTTGTCCTCTGCATCTCTACCTACTTGAGACCATGTCCTCATACAAAATTGGAAAGCTAACCTTTCCCTGTCAGCATGTGACACTCCTCCTGGAGGTTTCTGCTCTACATTATATACAGTTTTGTCTTTGTTTACCTCTTTTTGTTTTTCATTTCTCTTCTTTCCTTGTTCTGCTGCTCAGGCCACATAATTCCCACCTGCTCATTCGGTCTCAGAAAGTCTGTTACTCAAAGAATCAAATCCAGATCATTGAGCAATCAGAACAAGTGCAGTCCATGTCTGAATATCAAGACTTTTTCTCAATATTTATTAAATGAATACCTAGATAATTACTTGCATAGTATAATTCTTTCTCTGTAACACTACTACCTGACTGTGCTGATTATGTATATCCATGTGTTAGTATATGTGGAGAGACAGAAGGAAGAAGAGGAAAGGAAGGAGAAATAAAAAAAGAGGTAGGAGAGAAGAGAACAGAAGATGAGGAAAACAAAAGAAGCCAAGGAGAGGAAAGAGGAGGGAGTGGAAATCAGTTTCTTTCTCATTCTCAAATGTTCATGTATCCACCTGTCTTCATTGTGACTATTCACTACATTTAGCATTTCCTCTTTCACTTAAAGCCTGTGGCCATGTTGGGCATGTGTCTGAAAGTGCTTCCATTCACTTCTTTTACCTTTAACTGGACAGAACACTCAAGGGCTTTCCAGTTTAAGTCATTAACTTCCTTATAAGACATCTTCATGGGTTGTCTTGAGCAAAAGAAAGGTAAATTTGGAGCCAAGTAGATAGAAATAGAGAAAGAAATAGACTGTTATGCACTTGAAGAAGATGAGTGGAGGAGACTGTGTTTTGCTGTGTGTGTGTGTGTGTGTTCACTCACAGCAAGAGTGTGAAGACAAGGACAGAATCCTGAGGGGGAATATATGTTAGTTAGAGTTTGTTTTGAAGACATAGTCTAACTTTAAAGCAGAACCTTATCATCTTTACCTAGTGGTCTTGGAAGAAAAATTGACACAGTGATTTCAGTAGATAGTATGGGGGTATGGACAACAGTTTAGAGCAGTAGACCTTGATGATTTTATATATATATATATATATATATATATATATATATATATATATATATATATTCATTATATATACTCATATATATCACTATATATTCATCATATATACTCATATACATAATCATCTTCAACAGAGAACTAATTCAGATCTTGACCCCAATAAAACTTATTTGTTCACCAAATTGGACCTTGGTGGTGTCCATAATGGGCTCCCTATTTGAGGAGAGTAGACATATGTTTTGTCTCCCCAGGAGACATCTGTCAAACATTACTCTTTTTGTGTCTATTCAGTAGCAAGAAATTTTGATTCTCTAAATCCAAAATATTCACTCTTTTGACTCCTGGGAGAGGGGCACAGTTTGTAGGACTACTGAGAATTTTATGTACGCAACCTGTCCATTGAAATATATTATTCATCCATTGAGACTAGCAAGTGTCTTGTTTTTGTTTTCACTTGCCTAGGTGTCCAACAGACAAGAGCAATCGATATCCATCAATGTATGTGTTATTCAGAACTCAAGAGCTCTGATGTCTCCGTAGAGTGAGTATAGCACACATTGAGGTCAATGCCTCACAATAACAGATGATTGATGGGTAACATGAGCTTACAAGTTTTTTATTTTATTTTATTTTTATTAGAGAAATTCTTCATTTACATTTCAAGTGTTATCCCAAAAGTCCCCAATACCCACCCCCCGCCCTGCTCCCCTACCCTACAAGTTTTAACAGTTCTAAAAGTCTGGCTAGACACCTTAAAGATATGCCTTGAAGCTTTCCAGCTAAAAATGTTCTGATTATCATCATAAATCAAAAGTAGATATGAATGATATGATATTTGATAGTTTTACTATACATTCGCCACTTTGGCATGTTCTGGAAATTGGCACAGTCTGATTAGAAAACAAAGAGTTACTCAGAAGATACTTGAATAGACCTTTCCCTGCCAGTCTAATGCTGAACCATTTGGCTTTCTTCCATTCGTCTCATGACATGCTTCCCATGCCACTGAGTACAAATCAAACCCATCCTTTCTCTTCCTTTGTCCTCACAACCTACTCTGATAGCCTCCTGTCTCTAGACTCTATGGGACTGCTGACCACATGGACTTTAGATTCAAACATCTATGACTTAGTGCAGACCTCTCCAGTTTGCTCAATTCTGGTGAACTACCTGATTTATATTCTTGAACACATCTTCTTTATCCACTGCCTGGTGGTCTTGCCTCAAGATATCTCTGACTCTTCACTCTTCTGTCACCTGCCTTGGTCTTCATTGAACCATCACTTTTCTGGCTCTTCGCTCTGCTATCCCCTCCCTGGATTCTCATTTTGCCATCAACTGCCTCCTATCTAGTTACCCCTTACCTGTTCTCTGGCCCTCTAGAACAAAAGTAAGTCTATCATAAGTGTCTAGAACAAAAATTAATCTTTTATAAGGCCCTTATAGAAACCCTCATATTGTCATTGTAAATTCTTAGTATATCTGATGAAACACAAGCTTCTGAGATATCAGCTGCTGATATTCTGATCCTTGGTTCCCATTTTCTCAAATATTAAGTAGCACCCAAATTCTTCCAAATCCTCTTTATGTCATGCATCTATTTGTATATAGTAATCTTTCTAGTTCAAGTGCTATGGATCTACATGTTTGTTAGTGTGTCCACATGCCTGAGTTAAGAAAAGCCCAAAAAGCTGGCAAAAAAAGGTATTTCAGGTATTTCAGCTCTTAAATACCATGTTTATAGGGAAGATCGCTCTTTGAATTAGTTGACTAAGTGAAAACGTTTCTTACTTTGTGATTGGGCAACATCAACTACATTAAACATCTAAGTATATCAAAGGAAGAGACAGTGTGGCTGCTGCACCCAACTCCTACATTGTCATATTGGCCCTCCTGGTTTCAAACTCTGTGAACCAAAACTGGACTATCTCACTTCTTCTTCCTGAATCTATCAGACAAATAAAATGAACCACACCTTAACTCCAATAACTGTTAACCCGTTCTGACCACAAATCTTGTCTTACATACCTTCTGTACATTACCGTCTTAAGAACCTTTAAAGCAAGAAATACACTAGTTTCTCTCTCAAAATAACCATCTTTTAGAAAGCTTTTGGTGGAGTGTCAAATAAGTCTAATCCTTTTATGTGTTTGAGCAACATCTGTACATAAAACATTTCCCTTAACAATTACATGGAATTGTACTTTGACTCTTTGAAGGCACAGGCTTATCTTTTATACACGGAAGAATCCTGTTGTGAATTAAAAATGCACTTTGGTTGCTGAACTTACATTTAGTCAAGTAACAGCAGAACGTTTAGAGAAGAGTTAGAAAGGTCTAAGCTTAGGGCAATGATGGGGCATTGAGAGGGTATACATGGTGAGGCCCTGGGCTCAATCCTCAACACTAGAAAGTATACACTATTGCACGTAGATAAAGATAGATAAAAGGTAAGTAGATGGATGGATGGATTGATGGAAGGATGAATGGATAAATGATGGGTTGGTGAATGGACAAATGAATGAGAGATAGATAGATAGATAGATAGATAGATAGATAGATAGATAGATNGGTCTGCAACCCTATAGATGGAACAACAATATGAACTAATCAGAACCCCCAGACCTCATGCCTCTAGCTGTATATGTATTGGAGGATGGCCTAGTTGGCCATTATTGGGGAAGAAAGGCCCTTGGTCTAGCAATGTTTATAGGCCCCAGTACAGGGGAAGGCCAGGGCCAAGTAGCGGGAGAGGGAGGGTAGGGGAGCAGGGCGGGGGGAGGATACAGGGGACTTTTGGATAACACTTGAAATGTAAATGAAGAAACTCTCTAATTAAAAAAAAAAAAGATAGGGGTTGAATTTGAAGAAATATTTTTTACCAAAAAAAAAAAAAAAAAAAAAAAAAGTGTGAGTGTGCACACACGCACGCATACTGCATGCTCATGTCTGTGAGTACACATGTACATATGTCATAGAACACATATGTCGGTCAAAGGACAATGTCAGGCATTAATTCTTACCTTTGACTATGTTTGAGGCAGTCTGTTGTACAAATTTATGGCCTGAAAGCTTCCAGAGAAATTCCAGTTTCTATTCCCATCTTCCAGGAAGAAAATGGATTACCGATGTAACATGCAGCCATATTCATTTTAGAGACATCTGAGATCAAGTATTCTTGCTTGTAAACTGGCAAATCCTGTGTCCAGAGAGCCATCTCCCCAGCTCATAGAAAATCTAGTCAGTACGGTAACTTTCTAATGAAGTCATGGTTGTGACTAATGTGTTGTGATGTCAGAGACTATGATGGAATTGCTTGTTTCTTTACTGAGATTATGAGCAGGAACCAGAAAATTTGGCCTGCAGTAGGCATTTTATGTAAAGTTTAATTTTAATCCTCAGAATTGTCTGAATATATACTATCAATGTATTTAGACTTTTAAATGTAGGTCATAATAAATGGATCCAGCAAAAATTGAATTCAAATTTGACAGTCTGGATAGAAATTGAAAAATATGCATGCTTATAAGAGGAGAGAAAATAGAACAGCCAGAAACCATGGAATTGGGGCATATTCAAGAAACCTGGGATCAGGGGCTGGTAAATGGCTCAGCAGGTACAAGCACTTGCAGCAAAAACCTGAAGGCCTGAGTTTGACCTCTGAAGCTCGTGACAAAAAGTCCAATGTGGTAGCATGTATCTGTCACCCTAGCATTCCTATTCAGAGTAGAGGGAGAGATAGTAAAGTTGTCCAAAAGTCTGTGGAGATAACAGAAGCCTGGGGTATCTAGCACAATAAAAACAGCAAGAGAGGAAGAAAGAACTAACTCCCAAATGATGTCTTATGATCTCTACACACATGCTTGGCGCACATGCATGCACACACAAACACACACACATATACACAGAAAGAGAGTATTAATAACAAAAATTCCAAAATTTATAACATAATTATGACTCAACTAATTCCAAAACTTGATAGAATAGCTCACTTCAGTAATACTAGAAATAAAGAAACTGAGACAGGAAGTTGGAGACCCATAGTGAACTCTAGGATAGCTCAGGCTACCCAAGGAGACCTTGACTTAAACAAAAGCAAAACCAAACCCATCCAACCAAACAAATGAAAACAAAAACTCTCCAGACAGCTGTTCTAATATGAAGCCACTTTTGCCCTGAGATGAGAAATACAAGCCATGTGTGGACTGCTGGTCAGAAGACAACCAAGCATTCAATAATGATGCAATGTCATTTTAAGCATTCGATTCTAATCTTTGTTTTGTATGCTGTTATCAGAATGTAAGTTTTGTCGTTGAATTTAAAATTTGAAGGTACTGTTAAAACAATATGATAATTCCAGGTAGACATCTCAAGGCAGATCTGAGCTGCACAGAGAAGATGACTCAATGAAGAAAATGCAGGAAATATTAAATTTGGGCATCTGGTTCAAATCAATTTCAGAAGCTAGAGAATAGCATCAATTACCTTCTACTTTGGACACTGGACTTAACTTTATTAGTGTGGAATGCAGAAAGACCAATTATTGTTTACTTCTGTGGACTTAGATAACCTCAGCCCCAGAGCATCCCAAATCTACCCAAGCACAGGTGCCATTGTTCAGAAAACATGGCTCAGAACTCCGAAGTATGGGAACTGTTCATGCATTTGGTATAGTATAAGAGATCAAGGCATTAAAAACCTGCACTGTTAATCAAGGGTCTCTGAGCCATTATGAGAAGAGCTCTCATTCTCAACTTTGCAAAGTGAATGGTCACCAGTGTGTGATCACAGGATATAAGCTAGAAGACACACTGTCACGCCTATGGTCCCAACCCATGGTGTTCAGCAAATTACTTCCTATGCCTCACTTTCCCTATCTGCAGAAAGGACTGCTGTGGAGTATGCATGAGAGAGAGCATATGTGTGCATCATGATTAGACCTCTGTGACCATTAACTGAGGACGCTAAGCCATTTGTCATTTTCTGATGACATCCTCATTTCCTATTATCCTTTTTTCTTGTTTTCTCACCTTTTTTTTTTTATTTTTAAGCCTGATCACTAAGAAAAGAGCAAATTCCATCAGAGAATGTGCTGTATAATTTTGTCTTCTTTTTTGTATTGTTTAAACTAACATGCAGTATGCAGAAGTATTCAGTGGGTCCATGGTGAATTACAGAGGCATCAGTATTACGAGCATTAGCATTCATTATGTGTTTCTTCTGTGGGACCTGTGCTAAGGGGTTTTGCATGCTTGAACTCCTTTAATCTTCACACACAGTACTGAAATGTAAGTACTCTATGAATGAAATACATTTTTGATGAATTACAAGAATACCTTTGTCATTGCCATAGCAACAGAGGTCTGGAAATATAAGTCCAATTTTAGAAACCATAATCACAGTTGTGTCTCTTTTTTTCTGGCTCAGTTTTAACATACTGTTCAAGGCATTTATATATCACATAAATAAAGACATATAAATGTTAATTATATCTATTGACTCCCCAAATTGAAAGCAGACATTCCAGAATAAAGACCCTCAAAAATACTGATCATTTTGTGAATAGAGATACATACAGAGACACAGGAAGTTCTGGGTACTGTTTTAAAGACGTGTAACACGTAGGGGAGCAGGGCAGGGATGGAGGAGGGTATGGGGATCCTTCTGGATAACACTTGAAATGTAAATGAAGAAAATATCTAATAAAGAACAAAAAAAGAATGCCTATGTGAATTTTGGGAGCTTGGTTTGATTTTAACTACTAAATGCTTTAAAACATTAGTGTTCTAATGAAACAAACATGATTTAGCAGAGGGAGTACAATCTTTGCATGAATGTTCAGTATGAATGCTGGTCTTAGAAGACACTATCTTAGGTGAATATCTTATACATTCACACAAGATTTCTATGACCTATATGGGTCAAACATATCTCTAAAACATGTTTAAAAGACATACTAAAGGAAATGCTAGGCAGTGCTGCTTAACCAAACAGTGTCAAAAGAGATTTGGTTTGGTGGTTAATGTACTAAACCTAGGCACAAATCAAATTGATAAAATTACTATTATCAATTGGTGTTCTAAACTTTCCAAGTTCCATTTTCCTCCATGCTGGATTTTATAATATCTTTGCACCTTTGAAAATCACATGAGCATGGCATTACCCAAAAAGAGTCATTACCTTCACAGCAGCAAAGAATAACACTTGAGAAGGGACTCAGATTAAATCCTATATTTGCTAAAGACTATTTGGTTAAGAATTTTCTTTAAAATGTCACTGAATACGTTAATATATGGTTTTAAAGCAGAAAATCTTTTACTAGCGTAAGATGTCTCATTATTTTGTCGTGTCTTAAGTGCTTGACTTTTTTGGGCAACCAGACTGACCTTTACATTCACTGCATATCTATTGTTCCTTATCCTCCAGAAAATAGTTGAAGAAAGATAAAAAGAAGGCCCTTAAAGTGCTAAACACTGCTGACAAAATGGTTATGCCAAGGATTGTAATAATGACAGTAATACTGACTGCATTTTCAATTTGCACGTTTTTATTAAACTTGCCAGTTATACTGGTGACCATTTTTCAGGAACAATCCACTCTATACTGCTAACATGACCTTTATGTTCTTGCATGCATTTATGCATAAATGCTTATTACAGAGATCAGTAATATTAACCAAAGATTGGCAGAGATATCTCAAATTTAGTATTCAGGTTCATATGTACAGCCCTTATTTATACATATAATGGTACAAAAATGCTTCTATAATTAAACAATTCCTAAATAATAATATTTCGAACACTTCATCTTCAGTAATAGGACTAACAGTCTACCTCTGGGAGGCAACCGCAGGAAAAATGTTTTATAAAAAAAAAATCTAAAATTGTTTTAAATTTTAACTAGATAGTCGTGTCTAAATTTGAAACATGAATTTCCAAAAAAGTATAATTGATCAAGCATATCAATATGTTTTCAATGGAAACATTAAACAGATAGAATAAGGGTCTCTGTATCTTTGCTATCACTAACTAGTTACTTGCTAATTGTTTTGAGTAATTCATTTCAGTATTTATATACAGATAAACTTCATCCATGTCAATGTTAGCATGACTTTATTGAATCCAGTAAATCACACAAACACACACACACACACACACACACACACACACCGTGATAAAGGAGGGGTACATGGAATGAAAGATTTTGGTGGGGGAGGGATATCAAAGAGGATAATGCAGGACTATGAACAGCATATATATATATATATATATATATATATATATATATATATATATATAGAGAGAGAGAGAGAGAGAGAGAGAGAGCATTGTGAAAGGTTAATACTTTTTTCTCTTTATTAGATATTTTCTTCATTTACATTTCTCATAATATCCAGAAATTTTCCCTCACCCTCCCGCGTCCCCGCCCTGCTCCCCTACCCACACCCTCCCACGTAATGGCCCTGGCATTCCCCTGTACTTGGGGATATAGAGTCTGTATGACCAAGGGGCCTCTCCTCCCAATGATGGCCAACTAGGCCATCTTCTTCCATATATGCAGCTAGAGACATGAGCGCAGGGGGAACTAGTTAGTTCATGTTATTCTTCCACCTAGAGGGTTGAAGACCCCTTCCGCTCCTTGGGTGCTTTCTCTAGCTCCTACCTTGGGAGTCCTGTGTTCNTCTGTGTTTACCAGGCACTGGTATAGCCTCCCACAAGACAGCTATATCAGTTCCCTTTCAGCATTATCTTGCTGGCATATGCTATAGTGTTTATTTTGGTGGCTGATTATGGGAGGGATCCCTGGCAGCCGCCGTCACTGGTTGGTCCATCCTTTTGATTCAGCTTCACACATGATCTCTGTAACTCCTTCAGTGTGTGAAAGGTTAATATTTTAAAGAATCACAACCTTAGTATTTTAAAATAAATAGTATTCCAACATCAGTCCTAAGAAGCCCAAATTTGAGTTGTTGGTCTGTATTTTTCAAAAAAATCTCCCAAAATATAAGAGGCTATTTATGTTGCTTGTGGTTGCCTTCCAGAAGTAGACTGTTAGTCCTATTGTTAATGACATGGTGGACTGAAGTTGAAGAAGCTAGAGAATCTGAGCTAGAGCCCAAGAGAGCAAGTATAGCCAAGTCAAGTAATCCTGAACGCCAAGCAGCCTGCTGAAGACATCACATTTTCTGTTCTCAATTTATGCTACAGAGCAATAATAACAAAAGATACCTGATAGTGACACAAAGACAGAGACAGACATGTTGATCAATGGAAAAAAGAATAGAGGGTACAGGCATGAGTCAACAGAACTACAATTACCTGATTTTTGACGAAGATTCTAAGACATATCCTGGAGAAAAGTTAGCACTTTCAAAGAGTAGTGTTGAGAAAGCTGGAAATGAACATGTTAAAGGCTGAGATTGGAGCCTATCTCTCACCCTGAACTAAACCCAGCTCAAGGTGGATCAAGGACCTCCACATAAGATCCAATGCTCCATATTTATTAGGGAAAAAAGTACATTTAAACACAAAGGCATAAATAAACATTTTGAAAAATGGAACTCTAGTAGCTCAGGAAATGAGATCAAGAATCAAGAGATGAATGCTCACGAACTAAAATGCTTCTGTATATCAAAGGAAACCCGAACTGGTGAAGATGCACCCCACAGAGCAGGAGAAAAATCTTTATGGCTATATTTCCAACAGAAAATTAGTGACAATAATACACAAGGAACCTAAAACAATAAAATGAAGAAAAACCAACTATTCAACAAAGACATGAACTATACGACTAAACAGGGAGTGTTCTCAAAAGAAGAAATAAAAGAGACTAATTAAAACATTTTTTTTTAAGTAAGCAACATCCTGGTCCAACAGGGATCCCACAAAAGCCAGAAGAATTGTCAAAAACACAAGTGACAACAAATGCTGCTGGCATTCTTGTTGGCAAAGGAGGTGCCCTTGCACATTGCTGAGGGAGTGGGAACTAGCTCTGTAGCCACTTTACAAGCTATTTCCGAGGTCCTCAAAACCTTAGAAGTAGGTGTATGGTCCTAAAACACCATGCCCCTAATTGGGCATACCCAAAGGAATCTACAGAGATACTTGTTCATTCCTGCCCTAGTCATAACAGCTAGGAAACGGATTCAACCTAGCTGCTCATCCTTTGTAATCATCAAAAGGCCATCAGCTGGGGCCATGGGTCAGAAAGGCTACTTCCAGGACAGAAGATCGCTGTGTGTTGCCCACAGCTGTAGATTTCCCTGAAGACATCTTCTTCAGACAATACTATGGGTTTTCCCAGCACTAAGCTTTCGGGGTAAGTAACCATAAAATAAGGCAATAGCTTCATCTTAAGTCCAACAGGAGAGTACTCCTACAAGTTTCAAATATATATCTCAGTCACGAGTCTGTAGGCCAGTTGATGGTGATTTCTACCAGCCACTTTGCAGTAATTCTGCAATTCAGCCAGAAGAGCTCGTGACCCCTGCTTCAGTTCTTTAAAAGTTATTGAACTCACTCTGGTTTTCGGTCCACAGTTTCCATGAGACACTAAAAGACTCCTGCTTTTGCATAATCAGGCCTGGAGTGTCCCTGGCCTCCCCTATGCTGCTTTGTCTTATAGCAGACACGGAACCCGTCTAGGCTGCACACAGTCCAGGACTTCCTTTGGTCAGTGCTGTGCCCTGCCAGAGTGCCCTATGGGCTATTTAGTAGATCAGAAGAGAACATTTTCCTGGCTCTTTATCTGTACCACAAATGGAGTAGGTCCATAAATAAAGACTCAAAATCCACCATCCAAAGTAGAAACTCTTGGTATCTGCTATTGCCTAATGTTCACTTACAAAAAGAAAAAAAAAATCAAAAAACCACAATTAGAAAGACTGGAAAGAAGAGGAATTCTATCCCCCAAAACCCAAATGGTCAATTACTAGCCATAGTGATTGCAGCCATTTATTGTTTTTTTTTTTTTTTTTCCTGAGAACTAAAATTAAAACTGTTATTATTCCCACCACTTAATGGTTTAAGTTCAACAAATGCTTGTAGATCTTTCAACACACACAAAAAAGCTTTTTCTTAATAGGAACTCATTCAAAATATAGGATAGTAATTAAAGAAAACTGCTGGTGTTTATTGCCTGATATTCTGACTATTAAAATGAGCTATGTATGAAAAATGTATATCGTAAATGGCAATTATGGTTGGGATGGGAATAATCTATATTAAACTAAATATAGATGATTTATGTGTTTCCTGAATAGCACTTTTAATCTTGGATATTTGATATGATTCACAACACAGAGATAGATAGTATTACCAAGGATGTCATAAAAATATATCTACTTTCTACTTTATATTGGATTAAAAAATTGCCAATAATTAGAGCATTTTTTCCCTTGCTGAAATCATGCTAAGAAAACCACTTCCCTTAAAGGTGTTTGTTGAAGTGCAGACACCATTTGCTGCAAAAGCACACCTGTTCAAACTTGCTGCAGAATCTATTGTGACTTTTCATTTGCTTTTAAGGTGTACAGTTTGTGGTTTAATGGTAACTAAAATGATAGAACATTACATTAGCTAGAGCCTTTGTTTAGAAAAACAACTGACAAATCCAAAATGATTTTACACTGATATGGTTGCTAGGTGGCCTCAAGTATTTTATTCCTTATTTTTTTTTTTATCACATCTGCTTCCAAAAATTATCTGAAGTAGCTGATGTAAGACACAAATAAAATAGGAACAAAGACCATTAGAAGAAGACTAAAAGATTGGGGTGAAGCAGTTGCTCTTTGCAGACTCCTCCAGTAAGACTGCCATTCTAAATCATGTGATCTCCCTGACCCACACTTGCCTGAGCAAGGCAGCTTTATGGAGGAGAAAGATGCTGGGGTTAGACATGGCAGGTCTTCAGGTCACTCCATAGCCTTGCTATCAATTTTCTCTCTCATCAGCATGAAGCAATAGAACAATGGGAAGAGAAGGAAGAAAGGTGAAAATGCAGGAAGAACCTGCTGGCTGAACTCACCACCACATGCATTGTTCATGTGCTGGGTGTGATTGTGAGGCTCTGCAGCTACCAGTGGACATGTATGTTCTAGCCTCAGAAAATACTCATCTATGCTGAGAGAGGGGGTGATGCGGTCTCCTGAACAAAGATGTGATTTCAGAGAAACAGACTTTTGTGGGACAAGTCCCACTCAGGGCCACTGGAGAGTGAGAGATGCAAAGAAATGGTATCCAAAGAGCAAAGCTTCAGGAACACTGACTGTCCCTAAGAGATCCCAGGCATTGATGGATCTGGAACGCTCCAGTGTGGCCCCACCTCTTCCCTCTTTTCCACACGGCCTTTTCTGTCTTCTCTGTTCTGTTTCCCTTATGTGCTGTCCAAGGGAAAAACATAGGAGTGCCAATATGAAACCAATATGAAAATCACCACATTCGGGAATCCTCACATGTTGTCTGTAAGAGTCCAGACTGATCGTCTTCCAATGTAATAGATAGAGAAAAATAAGCAATAATAATAGAAAAAGAGGAATGCTTGCATCCTAAGAGGAAGGTCAATAGGAATGATCAGAAAAAAAAGACAAAAATAAAATCAAAACACCCCACAGCACCCTGGAATCATGCCTGAAGGACAGCCAAAGTCATTTCATAACCAGGACAATGAGAACAGGATGAAGATGGAAATAGAGAAAGAGAGAGAGACAGTATAACAATAGACTGATGAGCCCATGTAAAGGTTGGCAAGTGATGCCTGTTTTAGTACAGGGAGCAAGAATGCCTTTGGACCAAACTATGCACAGTTGGAAACAATGGAGAGAATGACATGTCCTTTACCCACTGTCCAAGTGAACTTTTCTACGATAGACTCAAATATTGCATGCAATGCATGGTGGGAAAAAGTTCAGTCTATAGAGTGATGACATACATTATGATCCTTGCTCAAAAGTGTGACTCTCTATATGACCATTGGCCTCTCTCTTCAGTGTCTTCTAGGCATGTATATCCAAATCACTACTTTTAATCTATCACTATCTGTTGTTCTTTCCCGTTTTTACATATGTCCACTGCCCTATCAACTCCTTGTTGTACACTAGGTGATACTTGCTTGTTTGTGACTTACTATGCTGCAGTAAGGTGCTTGGTCCTGTGGAGGCTTGTTGCTATAGTGACAGGAGATGCTAAAGGGGTGAGACAGGAGTGGATGGGTATGTGGGGGAGTACCTTCTTAGAGACAAAGGGAAACAAAATAATGTTGAGTCAATTTTTAACTAGTATTATTATCATCATTATTATTCTTATGTATGTGCTACGTGCCTTGTGTATGCAAGTGTATGTGTGCTAAGGCGTGAGTGTGGAGAAAGTAGGACAACTTGGGGAAGTCTGTTCTCTCTATCCTCCATGGGATATAAGGATTGAACTTAGGTTGTCAGGCTTGACCACTAAATGCTTTTACCTACTGAAGCAGCTTGTTGGCAATTGGTTCTAAATAGAGATCATCATAGTGTCTTAGAGTATGGTACCCAGGGAGGGAGATGGACAAAGGTGAGTGCATTGGATAGAATCTGTAGTAGAATAGAGTGGGTTCTGTGTACAGAATCAAGGGAAGTGAGGGATTTGGAATTTCATGAAGATTTGAAGTTAAAGTCATGGCAGGGATGAGGTGCTGCTCACTGGAGCAGAGAAGGCAAAATACTGTCATTGTCTTTGCTCATTCATATCTTGTTACTTATTCTGTGTGTTTTCCATTGTCTTCACTAAATGTATGCCATAGATGAGGTGACTCAGTGAAGATGTCAAGCATGCAGCTGAAAATGATCTGCAGCTCAGAAAGGAAGTCTAGACTACAAACATAAACAATTAGTCATCTTCATAAGAACTCTTCAGAGATATGCATTTAGATGAGTTTCCCTGGGAAGGCAGAGTTGTCAGAGAGGAAAAGGGGGTCATGAACCTCTCTCTGACATTCAGTTTGAAAAGACAAGAAAGAACAATAAAAGCAAAGTGGGCGAAGAATCCAGTGAAGCAGAAGAAAAATCTGGAAATAATGAGGGGTCTTAAGAGTAAATGTATGGTCAGCTGTCACAGAAGCCCCTCAATGTCAAACAAACTAACTGGAAATAACTGACAAAGTGAACATTGAATTCAACAATAGGAAACCACATTTTTATGAGAATATTTTTCCGAGGTATTGTGAGACAGAGGCCTGATCAAGATCATGTTAAACTGCACATGTAACTGAAAACAAAGTATGATACCTTTGCATGTCTATCATCTGTCTATCTCTATAATCTATCTATATCTGGCTATCATCTACCTATCATCTATCTAGCTTCTATCATGTTTCTATCGTCTATCACCAATCATCAAATATGTAATCTTTGTGTTTGCAATCGCTAATAACAAATGCCACATCCTATAAGCAACAAACAAAGCGCAGCACAGCACCTTACTACCTGAACAACCTAAGTCCTAGTCAGAGACCCCTTAACTATATCTGTTTCTTGAAGTTTTCCCCCTTCCTTATCCTCCTAAATTGTTTCAGAGTTTCTGACCAGAATATTAGGGTCTTCAATCCATTTGGAATTGATCTTTGTGTAAATGGAGAGATGAGTATATGTTCATGCTTATACATGTAGCTATCCATGTTTCCAAGCATCCTTTGGTGAGGAAGCTGTCTTTCCTTCTGTGTTTTGGGTGCTTTGTTAAAACTCACAGCTGTGTCCTCTTTTCTATCCTGTTGGTCTGCATGTCTGGTTTAGTGCTACTGCCATACCATTTTCAATTACTGTGGTTCTGAGGTGTGAATTATTCTTCTTTTATCTTTTTAAAAGATAAGATGCAGGCTGGACAAGTGTTTTCATAGCTACCATAGTGAAGAGCTGCAGATTGTTTTCCTTTGTGAGTTCATTCTAATACTTTATTCTTATTTCTCAGGGTTTCCTGCTCTATCTGGGATCTTCTGTGTTCCCATGTTAAGTTTATGATTGTTTTCTCCATTTTGAAAAGAATTATGTTGAATCTACATATTTTTTCTGGTGCAATATCCATAGTCATATTGATTCTTCCAAGCCTTGCCCTTCCAAGCCATGATCTTTCCGTCTTGTGGTGCCTTTATTTTGGAATCTTTATGGTCTATTGCTGTGGAGTCACAGATAGAAATGGTCTTTTCCCCCAAAGAAGTCCTGTGATCATACAGGGCTTCATTTGGCAATCTACTGTTACAGAGCAAGAGGAATGGCAAGATGGTTTTTATAACAAGCTTATTCATGACATGTGCTATGAACCCACTAATCCTGATCCATAATATATTCATAACATTGGTTAGATTTCCACAAAGTTTCTGCAAGGACAAACCACATTCAAACCACAGAAAAGTATTATCATATATTTTTCATCTCTGTATCTCTGTCTTCACTAATATCCATCCATCTGTCTAACTGTCCATCCCATTCGTTAAGGATGCGTCAGTAGAGGTATTCAAGCAGGAGGCTAATAAGTGGTATCTAGTTCCCTATTAGGCAAGTGTTGATCAAAGGAGCTAATACATGCCCAAGTAGTGATGTCTGATAAAGACCAACTATGACAGAAAAAGACTAGGTTTTAGAACGGTAATATAAAAGGATTCAATCTGTGAGAATGAGAAGGACCTGTCTGGGACAGAGAAGAGGGGTCCCCAATGAAGCAAAGGAATGAGAGGCAGAAGCATGGCCATGAGATGAGCCAGGAAGTGAATAACAGTTCCTCTCCAAGATTCAATTCATGGACCAGGCAGATGAACAGCAAGAATCCACTGCAGAGTTTAGTCAAGCAAATTCAAGATGCAGGAAGCAAGAAGTAAAAGTATCCCCCATTGTGATTCCTTATTGAAAAGAAATACCATTCCAAGTCTTCAAGCTATGACTCTGCGGCAGTTCTACACACCAGGTGTACCCAGTACGGTGGGCTTCTTGCTTTATGATGACAGGGTGAAAGTGGGGAGGAAGGGATGGGACACAGGTTCCCAGCAGTATGGCAGCCCTGCAGGAGAGCTGACCTGCCTTCTTTTGATATATTATAAGCTATTCTTCTCTTAAAACAGCACAAAGAAGAAAAGATGAAAGAGTAGATGAAGGGCCACATCAGGAGCTCTTTATCATTTTCCTCTAAGATGTGAAGCTTGAGAGAAGGACCAAAGCCATGACAAACAGGGTCTGAAACTAAGAGGGGGGGGGTGTTAAAATCAAACCTTTTAATAAGCTTTAAGTAAAAATTATCTCTGAATAATTATTACTCTCTATAAAAGTTCCACTTTGCTGGTTTGGGAAAGAAAATGTGATCAGGTTTATGCCCAGGGACCATGGTTAGATTATCTTGCCCTTACAAAGTTTACCCCTTGTAACTTTACAACACAGAAAGTAAGATGTCCCTTATAGAAACAAATTCTGACAGGAACTAGAAAGGCAGACAACCATAGACCATGGTCCTCTGACCTATAACCTATCTGAGAGAGACACTCTGCTGTGGCAATTAGGAGTCCTGGCTCTGGACACAGGGTTTTTTTTGTTGTTGTTGTTTTTTCCCCCACACAGCTCTGAACAACCCTCTCTCTATAGAAGACTGAATGTACCTCTCAGTGGGGCACCTGAAGTAACCAGTTTGAACTTGACAAATGAAACCCACCCAATTCAAGGGCATTTACTTGCATCATTCCTGCTTTCTGATACTATTGGTTTTTCTCCCCAAACAGCCAATACCAGGGTGGCCAGTGATACTGTGAGGATGCATACAGGATCAAGAAAGGAGATAGAGGAGGGAAATGTAAAGATGAGTTCCTAGAGACATGTGAGACCACCACATGACAAATCAAAAGTTCAGCTTCTGTGTTATCTTCACACTGTAACTACGTTGGTTCCTTTGGTTTCTTATTTCTTGGAAAATACCATGGTAGGTATTTTTTTTTATGACATCTTATTTCCACCAACTTACGATCAACATCCCATCTCTTACATAGTCTTATTTCTGCCACAGATCACTCTTGTTGATGGTGATGATGGTGGTGATAGTGATGGTGTGTATGTGGGGGTGGGGGCAGTGCTTATGCATGTATGTATATGCATGTTTAGGTCAGAGTACAATGTTGGTGTCATCTTCAGCCTCTTCCTACTATATAGTTTCTGAGACAGTCTATCTCTGAACTTAAAGGTCACTGATCAGCCTTGTTGGTTGACTAGAAAACCTCTGGAATCCTCCCATTTCACCAAACTACATCCTCACCCCTAGCTTCTCTGAGTCTTTATTTGATGGTCTTTAATTAGTTATTTGGAGAAATATCACACTAGATAGAAAATATTTTTCTCCCCTAGAGGTCTGACTTATAAAAACCACAATCGACTACAAAGTTCTTCAGGCAAACTAGTCAGGAAGTAAACTGCAAATGGAAAGATAATTTTTTAATATAAAAATCATTTTATTTTTTCTCTTATTTGATGTTTATTCAGCTTACATTCTGATCTCTGTCCTTCCTATTGATCCTCCCTCCAGCATTCCTTCCCTCCATCTCCCTGCCCCCTCACCTCTGAGAGAGTATGACCCCACTCCCCACCCCAGGTATCCCCAACCCTGACACAAATAGTCTATGCGGGGCTAGGCACTTCTTCTTCCACTGATGCCAGACAAGACAGCTGAGTTAGGGAAACGGGTCCCACAGATAGGCAGCAACTTTAGGGATACCCCCTCTCCCATTGTTTGAGGCCCACATAAAGCTGCACATCTGCTACATATGTGAAGAGGACCTGGCTCCATCTTCTGTATGCTTTTTGGTGGGTCAGTCTCTGAAAGCCCCCAAAAGTCCAGGTTAATTGACTGTGTTGGTCTTCCTGTGGAGTTGCTATCCTTCTGGGACCCTCAATCCTCCACACAAATCTTCCATAAGTGTCCCCAAGCTTTGTCCAATGTTTGGCTGTGTATCTCTGCCTGAGTCACTTGTTCAGTGGAACCTATCAGAGAACAACCATGCTAGGCTCCTGTCTGCAAGCATAACAAAATATCATTAATAGTAGCAGGGATTGGTGCTTGCCCATGGAATAGATCTTGGGATAGCAATTATTGCTTGGCCATTCCCACAGTCTTTGTTCAATCCACCATCTCTGTATTTCTTGTAACCAAGATAAATTTTGAATTGAAAGTTTTGTTGGTATGTTGATGTCCCTATTGCTCCACTGGGGTTTCTGCTGACTACAGGTGGTGCCCTCTAAATCCCCACTGCTGCAAGTTTCAGCTAAGATCATCCTCACTGATTTTTGGGAACCTCCCCTATCCCAAATCCTTGGCATATACTCAAGACCCTCCCTACCTCCAACCCCTGCAAGCATCAGATTCTTCTACTCGTTCTCATGATCATCACTAGTAGACCGGTAGAGGAGACAGAGGAGGGTGTGGACTAGGACTTGTGAGGGGGTTGGTGGATAGGGAAGAGAGTGGGTCAAGGGAGGGAGGTAGATGAAGGATGTCGATAAAATAAGTGGGGAGATTCACTCTAAGTTCGGAGGAATGAACCCAGAAGGAAGAACAAATCAAAGAAACCCAGACACCTCATATCGTTGGGTATTCTGTATTTTATAGCTAATATGCACTTATAAGTGAGTTCATAGCATGTATGTTCTTTTGTGTCTGGGTTAGCTCACACAAGATGGTATTCTCAAGCACCATCTGATTGTATGCAAAATTCACAATGCCTTTGTTTTTGATAACTGAATAGTATTCCATTGTGTAGTTGGACCACATTTTCTTTATCCATTCTTTAGTTCAGGGACTGAAGGTTGTTTCCAACTACAAGATATTATGAATAAAGCTGCAATGAATACAGTTGTACAAATATCCCCCTGGTAAGGTGGAACATCGTTTGGGTATATGCCCACGAGTGGTATAACTAGGTCTTGAGGTAGAACTAGTCAGAGTTTTCTGCAAAACTGTCAAATTGATTTCCAAAGTGGATGTACAAGTTGTACTCCCACCAACAATGGAGGAGTGCTCCACATCCTGGCCAGGATGTGCTATCACTTGAATTTGTTATCTTAACCAATCTGACAGGTGTAAGATGGAACTTCAGTCATTTTGATTTGCATTTCCTTGATGACTAAGGACTGTGAACATTTCTTTAAGTGCTTCTTGGCCATTTAAGATTGCTCTGTTGAGAATTCTCTGTTTAGCTATGTACTTCATTTTTTAAGTTGGGTCATTGGGGTTGTGGGTGTCTAACTTCATGAGTTCTTTATGCATTTTGGCTATTAACCCTCTGTCAAATATAGGGTTGGTAAAGATCCTTTCCCAATCTGTAGGCTGCTGTTTGGTCCTATTGATCTTGTCCTTTGCCTTACAGAAACTTTTCAGGTCCCATTTATCAATTGTTGATGTTAGAGACTGAGCCATTGGTATTCTGTTCAGGAATTTGTCTCCTGTACCGAGTTCATGGCTATTCCCTGATTTCTGTTTTATTAGATTTAGTGTTTCTGTTTTTATGCTGAGGCATTTGATACACTTGAACCTGAGTTTTCTGTAGGGTAATAGATATGGATATATATTCATTCTTCTACATCTAGTTAGAGTAGCATCACTTGTTGAAGATGTTTTCTTTTTTCCATTCTGTGTTTTTGACTTCTTTGTCAAAGTCAAGTATCCATAGGTTTGTGGATTTATTTCAGGGTCTTCAATTCCATTCCATTGATCAACACCTCTGTTCCTATACCAGTTTTGTTACTATTGCTCTATAGTACAGCTTGATTTCAGGGATGGTGATACCTACAGGCATCCTTTTATTGTTCAGAATTGTTTTAGCTATCCTGTTTTTTTGTTGTTGTTTGCTTTTCCATGTGAAGGTGAAAATTACTCTGTCAAGGTCAGTAAAGAATTGTGTTGAAATTTTGTTGGGAATTATATTAAATCTATAAATTGCTTTGGGTAAGTTGGCCATTTTTACTATGTTAGTCCCACCAACCCATGAGCATGGAAGATCTTTCCATCTTCTGATATATTCTTAAATTTCTTTCTTCAGTGACTTGAAGTTCTTGTCATATAGTTTTTTTTTTTTTTTTACTTGTTTGGTTAGAGCTATACCAAGATATTTTAAATTATGAAATATAATAAATTGGCTATAGAGCATTGTTTCCCCAATTTCTTTCTCATCCCATTAATCATTTGGATAAAGGATGNTTTTTTTTTTTTTTTTTTTTTTTTTTTTTTTTTTTTTTTTTTTTTTTTTTTTTTTTTTTTTTTTTTTTTTTTTTTTTTTTAGTTAATTTTTTATCAAGCCATTCTACTGAAGGTGTTTATAAGCTGTAGAAGTTCTCTGAGAATTTGCGGGGGGGTTACTTGTGTATATGCAAATAATGATACTTTGACTTTGTCCTTTCCAATATATATCCCCTGATCTCCTTTAGTTGTCTTGTTATAGCTGGAACTTCAAGTACTATACTGAAGTGATAGGGAGAGTGGCCGGCCTTGTCTTGTCCCTGGATTTAACGGAATTGATTTATGTTTCTCTGTATTCAATTTGATGTTGGCTATTGCCTTGCTGTATGTTGCTTTTAATATGTTTAGATATGTGGTTTGGATCCCTGATTTATCCAAGACTTTTAATATGAAAAGATGTTGGATTTTGTAGAAGGCTTCTTATTATATAATGAGATGATCATGAGACTTTTTTCTTTCAGTTTGTTTATATGGTGGATTAAGTTGATGGATTTTCTATTTGGTTCTATAAGCTTCTTGGATGTTTATAGGTATCTCATACTTTAGGATGGGAACGTTTTCTTCTATGATTTTGTTGAAAACACTTTATGGGCCTTAGAACTGAGATCCTTCACCTTCTTCTAATCCTATTATTCTTAGGTTATGTCTTTTCATGGTATCTCAGATTTCTGTATGTTTTGTGCCAGGGATTTTTTTAGATTTAACATTTTCTTTGACTGATATATAAATTTCTTATACTGTATCTTTTATGACTGGGATTTTCTCTTCCATCTCTTTTAGTCTCTTGGTGCTTCTTACATTTGTTGTTCCTGTTCCCATTCCTGTTCATCAGACCTGCAGTTTCAGAAGCATACTGGTTAGACTCACTTTTGCACCATCTTCCCTGCCTACAAAGTCCTCTGGGAAACCCCCAACTTCCTCTAGCTGTCTGCTATCCCTGGCAGACCTCAATTACCCCCAACACCTCTCTGCCCACCTTTATCAGAGACCTGGCTCCGAAGATCATTGAGGTTAGCCCCTCCTAATACCTTCTACAATGGGAACATCCAGACAATAAAGCTATCCAGATGGCTAAGGGCACTTGAAACAAAGAACACAATCAACAAAAACCAGGGCAAATGAGGCCTTCAGAGCATAGCTAATGACTACAGCAAGCCTTGGATATCTCAACACAACCAAAACAGAAGAAAATGAGCCTAAATTCAATCTTATAAAGATGATAGACACTTTTTTTAATTTTTTTTCTCTTTATTAGATATTTTCTTCATTTACATTTCACATGTTATCCAGAAATTTTCCCTTACCCTCCCGCGTCCCCGCCCTGCTCCCCTACCCACCCCCTCCCACATAATGGCCCTGGCATTCCCAAGGTGAAACGAATTCATCCCTTAAAGAAATACAGAAAAATACAACCAAATAGTTAAAGGCCTTTAAAGAGAAAACAGATAAACTCCTTAAAGAAATACAGGAAACCACAACTGAGCAAGTGAAGGAAATAAATAAATAAAACTGTTCAAGAACTCAAAAATGGAAATAGAATCAATAAAGAAAACGCAAACTGAGGGTAACCTAGGAATGGAAAACCTGGGGTACAGAAGATAAAGATAATCTTAATAAGCCCTTTCATATTCAGAAGTAGATGGTACTCAGAGAATCAGTAAGAGATGTTTTTCAAAGTTGGCTCACTTTTTAAAAGGGCTTGTTACGTGAGAAATAAACTTAGCTTATTAGCAAAACATTAATCAAGGCCTAATAATAATCTCCATCCGAATTGTGTTGAACACCTAGTTATTAGTTTGATATGCCTCCTAGTATCAATGTGAACTGAAAATGTAGGAGAGACACAGTGAACTATTTTCAGATTTTAAAAAGCCTGTTGATGACATTTATTACTAGATAAAAAGATAAAATTTAATTAATTTTACGATGAAATGTGAGAACCATCCCCTGACTCCTTTAATTGCTGCTACTGTCACTGTCAAAAGAAAAAGAGGTAACTAAGATCATGTAGAATGACTCGGTCTTGAGATGCTTTTACATCTTGCTTAACATAAAATTACTTCCTCACCTTTTTAGTTGCCCCACTGGCTTCAGGAGGGATTTAACTATATAGTATTAACTGGTATGATTATGAAGAAATATGTGCAAACAAAAAGTTCTAAACAGATCCTTAAAATAATAATCATAGCTCTAGAATTTAAGAACATGATGATAAACACTATTAATGTGGTTGAGAAGACCTAACTAGGTCTTCAGTAAGGTGGTACAGAGTTATTTAGGCAATGCTGTTTAATTTCTGAGAATTGCAGCTACTGGTAATTTCTTACTAGAACAGGATTTCCTTGGTTTTCAGAAAACTATACACATCAAATACTCATCAGCAACCCCAGGCTGTAATCTTTTTGATGAGCAGAGGACAATTATAAGGCTGCTTTATTGGTTGTTTTTCCCCCTCACAGAATTTTTCTAATTTCTTTTTCTCTAAAAAGCAAGGGGAGCTTGAAGGTCAGCCTGAGGAAAACCAATATTAATTCTCTTCACAGGCTGGACTTTTCTTTGATTCTATTCCTCTTTTCTTATGTGTTGTTGTTCTTCTTGAAAATGGTCTTAGTGAACCATTGGGATACCTCCCTTATTAACAATGAAAGAAATTCTTCTACTGTTTGGAATTTCCCCTTCTGTTAACAATGGATCACTGAAAGGGAACATCCTCAGGCTCTCGGTCCTGTGGATTCAGAGAACCTCAGACAGGTTGGAGTAGCAAGTTGCTGCCTAATTCGTGATTTACATTAGCTCTCCAGAGAAAGTGGTTCTGTTTACCACAAGTTGTACATTTTCTTAGTATAATCTGAACTCCAAGAAGACCAAGCTTTGATACTATGTTAAATTAAAAGCAAGTCTGTGGCAAAAAGTCCCATTTGAAAGAGCAATTTTATCATTTTAGAAGAGTAGTCAACCTTAACTTTTCCATCTTAAAGGCAAACCTCTCTCCCTAAGTGTCAAAGTGTGCTCTTGTCAACAAACCTATGCAACAAACCTAGATGGGAAAAGGTTAGTCACAACAAATGTGCAGTCTAGTTTTTAAGCAAGAAAAATATTTTGAAATAATATTTAAAAATAAAAGAGCAGTAATGGACTCTCTGTATTACACCTATCAAGAACTTCATATAGTCTACAAAAAAGTTACAATACAGGTATTAGCATAGAGATAATTTCCATTTTCTTTGATGAATTGCCTTGACCTGGCTGAAATTCTCTTGTTTAGATAATTTTTTAGAATCCAGAGGCATGGACATAGAGTCTGGAGCTTTATCATGTTACTTATCCAGGCCTATTTTCTTCATGAAATTTTAAGTTCTTAATTTATGTTAATTTTATTATATTTCCAGACAGCAAATTTTATTTGAGAGGTTAGGGTACTAGTGTACAGCCATCATCTTCAGTGTATATGTATGATGGTCAATCAAATCCAAAACAAAACAAGCACTTATTAAAATGACACCTGATCTAAAATTCCAAATCAAAGAAAACACAGTTTTACTTCACATTTGTGCCTAGTCTGTGGAAAGCTCCCAGAGTGAATACTAAGATGTTCTCAAGGGCTGATGACTAAGTTTGATGGTCAAGTATTTATCGTTCATGTTTAATGCTCTGAGATGAATTTCCTGCAGTAGACAAAAGAGAAAAAAAGCTTTACTCAAAGCTACTTCCCTAAGAGAAGAGAGGAGAGGAATGCATGGGAAAGGAATATAGAAAATTGAATGGTAGAGGAAGGCACAGCTCATAGGGTAGCTAGAGGACAAAGGACAACCAAGAATAGTTGTCACAAGTATTAGTCCCTTCCCTAGAGTATGGCAGACAGTGCAGAATTCACAACTGAATACAACTACTTATATTTCAATTGGTCACCACCAAAAATTTTTGCGATTAAAATACTATCTCCCAGGCAGTGGTGGCACATGCCTTTAATCCCAGCACTTGGGGTGGGGGAGGCAGCGACAAGCAGATTTCTGAGTTTGAGGTCAGCCTGGTCTGCAGAGTGAGTTCTAGGACAGCCAGGGCTACACAGAGAAACACTGTCTTGAACAAACAAACAAACAAACGAACGAACAAAAATTGACTACCTAATTTTGCTGTTATATGAGTGGAAAGTGCTAAAACCAAGAGCCATGTTTTTGGGGGTTTTGTTGTTGTTGTTTGTTTGTTTGTTTTTTTAAAAAGACTTAAAATATTTAATGTCATAGCCATGGTCTAATACTGTTTATTTACAAAATCTCTTTATGTAATCTTCAATTTATCATTTATATTCTTCTTCAAACCTCAGACAGTCTTTGTGGGGATGAAGAATCCAGAAAGACAGTAACAAAATCCTTAAGAATAAAAGTTATTTCCAACCAGGCCAGTGGTAAGAAACTATGCATAAAAATGTCACATTTATTTGATCATTAGAGGAAGTGCTAAAAATATTATCCTCACCCTAACAAAATAATGAGAAGACATAAAATTCACTTGAACCTTTTAACCCTACCTAAGATCTGACACACATTGTCAAGCCAAGGGCAACCTAATGGTTTTTTTTTTTTTTTTTTTTTTGAGCTTATAAAACTGTCAGTGATCATGCAAAGTTTGTAGCTAATTTCTTAGTTCCATATTAAAAACCAAGCTGCCATCCCTTAGTGGAAGAGCAAGGACATACAAAACAAGGAAAGAGATGCAGGTGGGCTGAGCCAGGCAATGAAAGATACATGAGCTGCAAATTGATTAAAATAGTAATCAATCCAACTAAGAGTCAGATAATTTAACTTCCTTTTGTGCTAGCAATGTTACCCACTTCAAGGACTAAAAATACCTCCTCCTGGGAGAGACACTTGTTTTCCTATAAGCAACCTACCTTCTACCCATTGACAAGATTTAATGCCTGGGCACACAAAAACCATTGATAGAAAAGGGAAATCCAAAGTTTGGCCTCTCTTTTCAGTTTCTCTCATATTATCCCACTGAGCCTCATTGGTTACCTTCATAAGGGCAAAAAAAAAAAAAAAAATCTCATTTCAAGTGAACAAATAAAACCTAATACTGGGTCTCTGACTGTTATTCTTCCACTGTAGTACAAGCTTGAGAAATAGACTGTCTACAGAGGTGAAAGCTAAATCTAAGCTGGTGTCAAAATAATTCAAAGCAAAAAAGCATATTAAGTAATTAAAGGTGGTAAGTACTTAAGAGACAAGCTTTTAATGGACTGTTCAAAAGGTTACCACATGTTTAAAAGTTTATTACTAAAAATAACTGCTGGTGGACTTCAATCACCAAAATGAAGGGGAAAAGATTAATTCCATGGCAACTTTGTTGAATCCAACTACATAACATAGATAGTTAACACCGGAGTGTTATTTTGTAATTAGATTTTCATTGTTATTTGTGAGAAGCCACACAGCCTTGCAGTGTGAATAACAAAATCTGCCATGTTCCAGACATGCTATTGTGCACCAAATGGGAAAACAGGTAAAGAAGACCAAATCAAGAAGGCCATTTCAGATTAGACTCTACAGAGAACATGAATGGAATGTGCCATTTGTGTGGTGGTTCCATTTGTGTTCTTTTCAAACTCTTAGGAACACAATCAGAGATCTAGGTATAAAGCTTCGTGAGCATGGCATACATCATAGGAATACATATATAAAAACTCTCATATGGACAAATTTCTGGGTAATGGCCTTCAATCTCTTCTTAGATATTAAGAAAAAGAAATGGGAAAACAAATATAGGAAAAACACAACAGTTCAAATTATTTGAATAATTATTTCTTTTCAAAGAATATTAAGGAACAATGGCCCAATTAGACATCTCATGGAATCAAGTGAAACCTTCAGTGCCAGGAATTTGTTATGTCTTGTTGAGTGGTTGTCTAAAGTGATACCATACACCCTCCATCACCATATGCTCCAACCTGCAGTGATAATTAACGGGGACCTAGGACAAGGAGGAGAGAGTGGGAAGAGCAAGCCAGTTGCCTGATCAAGCTCTGAAAAACTTTATTTAGGAGTGGCAATATAATCATAAGCAAGAGGAGCCTTCAAGGGAGGGGAGAAGAGCCCAGGGGGCTCTCTGAAGGTCAGATGGCAAACTTCAGCACCTTGAACCAATGGTCACAGTGCCCTCTCTACCCACAATAATCTTTCTGGTATGACCACAAATGTTCTTTCAGGGCTGTTTATGTAAGATAGAAATTTTCCACAAGGCCCTGGCTCCCAGCACCCATAGGTAATTGCTAAGAATATTAGTTATCCTCCACAACATAATGGTAGATTCTTGTATTGAAGACACAACTGACTTATGTCATCAAATATGGAGAATTTGATCTGGTGTTGTGCTAGAAGTTTCCCCTTTATTGACTAGTATTCAGAGCTTGGAATGTAAGTTGCATACTCCCATAGGAGAAAAATAATCATCATTATCACCCAGATATCTCTTGTCCTAGTATAGTTACCTTCTAGAATATACTTTAATACAATACTGACAAAAATATTATGGAAGTGTCTAACAACTTTTTGATTAGATTTAAAGCTCAGTCTATGGGATGGAATTCACACAGGACAAGAACACTTCAAAAGTTGCCAAGAATCTGAGATTTGGTAGGCCATTGACCTTAGGTTAAAACTTACTATAGTTGCTCTGCTAAGGGAATACAGAAATTAAATGACTCTTGGTGATATACTGCTGTGCCATAAATCAGAGTATCATCCATCTTTCATCAAAGAGGCTTCTTCTTTCAGTAGATAAAGACCCCCAGTTGGATAATACACACACAGAGAGTGAAAGACTTTGGAGTTCAGAGTGAAAAATGGGATGTCTTCATCAAACCCCTCCACTGAGGGCTCAGGGATCTATGTAGAGAAGGAGGCAGAGAGCATGCAAGATTCATAGATGGTGATAAATTTTAAAAAAATGGTGTCTTCCAGACACAATAGGACTGATACACATAGGAACTCACAAAGATTGTGACAGCACATGTAAGGCCTGCACAGCTTCAAACCTGACAAAATCCCAGCACTGAAAATAAGTAGAGTAAGTTCTACCCCTAGCAAATAAGTTATCTGCAAATGAAGCCTACTATGAAAGGGAAAATTAATATTCTTCAATGGAGTCTCACTAGGTTTATTAACCACACTCCATTACAGGTCTCATGCCCAGGAGTAGTTGCCCATACAAACTGGACTTCATGGTTTGAGGGATTCTGTTTTCATTTTAGCTTGCTGGTTTGTTCTGGAGAGAGATAGAGATAGAGATAGAGATGAGAGAGAGAGAGAGAGAGAGAGAGAGAGAGAGAGAGAGAGAGAGAGAAAGAGAGAGACAGATTCAGAGACAGAGACAGAGACAGAGACAGAGTGTCTGTGTGCATACATGTCCTTAGAATTCTTTGTTTTGTTATTTATTTGTCTTATTTTGAGTTTTTATTTACTTTGACATTAATTTTTTTTATCATTTTTGTTGTTTATTTGAGACACACACAGAAAAAAATATGAAGTCACATGGGTAAGACAGTGGAAGGATCAATGAAGAGTTTGGGGAGGAAAATAGAATCAAAACATGCTACAAGAAAACAATTAAATGTAAAAGAGGTTTATTTATTATTTGAAATTTTCATTTATGTATACTATGCATCTTTGCGGGGAATATTATTGTAGGTAAGAGAGAAGAGGGAAGAGGTATCTGGAAGAGTGTAGAACAGAGAGAAAAAGAAGCAGAAAGACTATATCCAGAGATATCTCTTGGGAACAGAAAAAATAGCAATGCAAAATGAGAAGAGAATAAAGAATGAAATTTTCAGGGAGAGAAAGAAGAGCAAGAAAACCAAATAGTGAGAATCTCAGGTGCAGAAGATTCAATAGAGAACAAGGGCACAACAATCAAAGAAAATGCAAAATGCAAAAAAGATCCTAACTCGAAACATCCAAGAAATCCAGGAAACAATGGGAAGACCAAACCTATGGATAATAGGAGTAGATGAGAATGAAGATTTTCAAATTAAAAGGCCAGCAAATATCTTCAACAAAATCATAGAAGAAAATTTCCCAAACCTAAAGAGATGCCCATGAACATACAAGAGGCTTACAGAACTCCAAATAGCCTGGACCAGAAAAGAAATTCCTCCTGAAACATAATAATTAGAACAACAAATGCACTAAATAAAGACAGAATATTGAAAGCACTAAGGGAAAAAGGTCAAGTAACATATAAAGGCAGGCCTAATAGAATTACACCAGATTTCTCACCAGAGACGGCCATCATTGGGAAGAGAGGCCCCTTGGTATTGCAATCTTTATATGCCCCAATACAGGGGAACGCTAGGGCCAAGAAGTAGGAGTGGGTGGGTAGGGGAGCAGGGTGGGAGGAGGGTATTGGGAGCTTTCAGAATAGCATTCAAAATGTAAATTAAGAAAATATCTAATAAAAAATAAATTAAAAAAAAAAAAGAAAACCAAATGGTGGAGAATGTTGATGAGGACCATGGGCAAAGATGGGAAACATAAGGTATTTCCTCCTTTCATATCTTTTACATTCTTCTTTCAATACCCTATTGATTCCTATTTGTGCAATCTATGTGCATATATATGCAGGGTCATCCACTGAAGTCTGGACCGCTTATCACTGATCACACTTGTGAAGAAACATAATTGTTTTTATGAAACAAATACTATTTTAGTGCCATTGAAAATCCCTTTCCTCCACACATGGTATCTACTCACTTATAAATGGATATTAGCCATAAAATACAGATGCCCTGCTACACTCCACAGACCCAAAAAAGCTCAACAAGGAGGAAGGTCCAAGCAAGGAAGCTGGAATCTCACTTAGAAGGTAGTCTTTTCAGAATCCATATCCCCAGTGTAGTGAGTCACATCTAAAGTCACCCTTCCCCCCATTTATCATTATCCCAGATCTTTGTCTTGTCCTGGAGATGCCCCACCCCTCCTCACCCCTGTCACTAGAAAATAGTCATAAGAGGCTGTTGGAGGGAGGGAACTGGACGAGACAGGGGTTGAGGAAGGGGATTGAGAGAGTGTTAAGGATCAGGTGTGAGGAAGGACAGGAGAGATGGCTAGATGGCCATGAAAATGAATAGAAATCTGCAACTGACCTTAGATGTGACTCACTACACTGGGGATATGGATTCTGAAAAGGCTACCTTCTGTAGCCAGGCAGAAACCCCAATGGAACAATAGAGATACCAACCAACCCACAAAACATTCAACTCAAATTTGATTCTTTCTATAAGAAATTCAGGGACAGGGATGGAGCAGAGACTCCGGGAATGGCCAACAAATTACAGTCCCAATTTGAGATTCATCCCATGGGCAAGCACCTGTCTCTGACACTATTAATGATACTCTGTTGTACTTACAGATAGGAGTATAGCATTGTTGTCCTCTGAGAGGTTTCATCCAGCATCTGACTCAGACAGATACAAACACCCATAGCCATACAATGGATGGAGCTTGGGGACTCTTCTGGAAGAATAGGAGGAAGGACTGCTGGCGCCAAAGGGGATAGGAACTCCACAGAAAGACAAACAGAGCCAACTAACCTGGACCCTCGGGGGAATCTCAGAGTCTGAAACACCAATCAAAGAACAAACACAAGCTGCCCCTGGGCCTCCCCACACATATGCTGCTTAGTCTTCATGTGGGTCCTGAACAGCTAGAACAGGGCCCGTCCCAAAAGCTGTTGCCTGTATGAGAGATGTGTTCTTGTAGCTGCCTTCTCTGGCCTCAGTGGGAAAGTGAGTGCTTATCCTCACAGAGACTTGAAGTGCCAGGGTGATAGGATAACCAGGGGTCCCTACTCGCTCAGAGGAGAAGAAGAGAGAGGAGTAGGGGAAGGACTGTGGGAAGAGGTGACCTGGATGGGGGCAGTGCACAGGATGTAAAGTGAATAATTTAAATTTTTTTAAATGAAATTTAAAAAACAGAAAATCTCTTTGCTCTGTGCCTTAGCATCATTCTTGTCTTTAACAGAAATGGGGCATATCAAAGTGCAAAAGAAAATGTAAGGTATTGAGGAGATGTACCGTAATGCTTGCTGCTATAGCAACCATATACAAACACACACACACACACACACACACACACACCCCACCACCACCACCACCACCACTACCACTACCACCACCATCACCAGCACCACCACCACCTTCACCACTACCAACAACAACAACAACAACAACAACAACAACAACAAAAAATAACAAGAATCAGCAAACCTTGGTCATCAATATCTCTCAATAACAATGGACTCAATTCCCCAGTAAAAGGACACAGATGAACAGAATGGATGAGAAAATACAGTCCATCTTTCAGCTGTATCCAAGGTCTGCCAAGTCAGAGAGGGCTTGCTGATCTGGACCAGCTCAGGTTTTATCCAATTGTCACCTTGGTTTAAAAAAATTTCCAGGACAGCCAGGGCACACAGAGAAACCCTGTCTCGAAAAAACCAAAAAAAAAAAAAAAATCTGCTAAAACACACACACACACACACACACACACACACACACACACACACACAAACCTGAACAACAAAATAAAATTACTACCCTCACCCTAACTACAAGCCAATCGTTTTATCACTGACACAAAATTTGCCAACATAAAATGACTCTGTCAAATTGCTCTGAAGTTTTCTCAAAGGTCAGTAACATTTTCTATCTTAGCATGTTCAGAGACCAATAATAATAATAAAAAATGTGCAAGCAACCTTAGTCTCATGGATCGCACTTTTCTGACAGCTCTACTCTGCACTGTATCCTGGGATTTGCACAAAGACAAAGACATATAGGCAGAATTGTACTTTATGGAGGTGGATTCAAAAGTAGCTTGGATCTGTATCAAAAGAAGATTGATTTGTGGATCAATGAAAGCCTAAAAACAAGATAGTAAGAAAGCTTAGTTTTAATTGCCTGCAATAAAGCAGAAGAGACATAGAAGGCACTTACAAAAATGTACTGTCAGGGTGAAGAAGTACACATGCTGGCAGCAGAAGCTTATGCTGGGGAAAACATGAATATAGAATACAGTCCTTGAAGAGAAGACAGTTGGGAGGGATTACAACGCCTGACACAGACCAGCTGATGGTGAGCAGAGGCATTAATGTCATATAAAATAATAATGTAAAAATTAAGATTGTTCAGGAATTAAGAAAATAAAGTGTAACTGGGAAAATGTAGGTTTCTGACTCCAAAAACAGTGGATTATCAACTCAATTGAGAGACTACCTATGAACTTTTGTTGATGGCAAGGTCAAAATTGAGATGAAACTGCCGAGTCTCCAGTTTAATCCATTTCTTCAATTGACTAGTAATGTCTTGATTAAAAACAGCAGTAAGTGATATCTCAAACTACTCAACTCAGGCTGTGCTATATAACAAGAGGCTTGGAGAGATTTGAAAAAAAAAAAAAAAATGAAGCCAACCATCAGATTATCAAAATCAGTAAGCCTGGCTTAGGTCATTTCTTGTTCTATTGTGAGATGTTTCTATGCCCTAGTGAGTCGAGTGACTTGGATTGTGAAATGCATGCTTGCTAATATAATGAAATAACACATGAGTGGATAATGGCCAATGATAACGACACTGCTTACCACCTATAGAATAGTTTCTGGAAGAGACAGTGTCATGTGCTGTCAGGCCATGTCTCCTTATGGAAACACTTTGATCTTCCAGTAATACAGCCTGCTCAAGGCTGATAGCGGAAGTCCCTCTCTTGTAACTGCTTCATCTGTAGGAGTCACCTCACCCAAGGTGACCAAGGTGTGCTTCCCTAATGAAATTAGATAATTGATCCGAGCAAGTAAGCAATGGTCTACATAGGCTCTGGGGCTAGCTCTTACTTCCTCTGCAGCTTTATTTCGTATCAGCTCAACCTCTAACCATGACTGACACCTAACACATTACCTGTTTTATTCTTGATGGAACTCTGCAGAAAATGTACGTTTCAGAATCTTCCCAAGAACTTCCCCTATGAGACCTGTTCTGTGCCAGAATCTTGCTGACCAATCTTCTCTATATAAATACATCAATGAGCAGATGTATTTTTTCCCCATACCAATATTATAGCATCAGACAAAGGGGTGAGGGGGCCTCAACTTTCACTGGAAACTGATGTCTTTGTGAGGATTTGAAACTCAGACAATTTTACAGAGGTGGCTGTCTTTCCACCCTGTCACAGCAGGTGATAATCAATCTCCAGGACTTGTCTGTTTTTAGAGTGTTTTTGAATTTTATTCCACACAAAAATCAGTTGTAGTTCCCAGAGAAATTTTGGATTAAAAAATTAGCTTTGTCACCAACTCGGGGGGAAAAAAAGGAGAAAAATTCATTAGTAGCCACCGTGCTCTAGGTTTTGGTGAAACATTAGCTCTACCTCTTCCCTTGCGACTTAATTGATCTCTTATAAAATGCAGCTAACACGAATCAAGTTTCTCTGCAGGGGCTGAGCAACCAGAAAGCGTGAATTACGAAGCTCTATGATGTGGTGTATTATCCAATTCAGAGCCCATTACTTAGAAAGCAGAATGTTGCCATGGAAATAGGATAGGTCTCAGCTCCTTCTGAATGGGATTCCTCTCAGGGGCAAGGCCTCATTGTCAAGCTGATTGAATTCTCTGTCTCAATTTTCTATCAAGGATAGTAGTACTGCCTGCTCCTTATTATCACTATAGATATTGAGTGATTTATTTGATAACCTTTTATTAAAGGAGTTTAATATATGTCATTTTTAATCATTGACTCAAGTTTATATTAAAAAAATAAAAAGAGCCATGGTTATTCATACCAATGTGTGCTGAAAATAAAAATTTCAAAATTAAAATGTACTGTGGTGATTCTTAGTGATAACCTTGAACATCTAACCCAGTCAGACAGCCATAGAAAGCATATATACCACAAACTTCTCACAAGGTTGTCTTTGAGCAATTAGCAGGAGACAAAATCAGGATACCCTCCCAGAAGTGAGAACATGGGTTAGAAGATGAGAAACCTACTCTGGAGGGAGAGGAAGAGGCATGTCTAGAAAATAACATTTGCTCCAGTTGAAGCAAGATGATAGCCCTTTATAGAAAACCTTAGATGTTTGGTCTTTGGTTTTGAGAGATTCATAATAAAATATTACTAGAAGAGATGATATGCATAGGATAAAGAGAGCAGCACATTCATTTGTTTGAGAACAACAGAAAGTATGGGAAAGCCGAAAGAAACAAGATCAGCTGTGAATATACTGCCTCTGTTTCAGGATTCTGTGAACAAAAAAGTACTGTTGCATCCCTTACTTGAGATAAAAAGAAAGAACCAAAATAAGTCTTCTCTTACAAATAACTATAGATAATTCCAAATATTTTATCTAATTGTTCAGGAGCTAATGTTGGATTTAAAGACAAATGGGATAATAATAATAAAAAGTTAATTTTTGTCCCCAATGAAGGAGGCAAAGAAAGTACCCAGGGAGCTGAAGGGGTCTGAAGCCCCATAGGAGGAACATCAATATGAACTAACCAGTACCCCCAGAGCTCCTTGGAACTATACCACCAATCAAAGAAAACACATGGTGGGACTTGTAGCTCTAGCTATATATGTAGAAGAGGATGGCTTAGTTGGTCATCAATGCGAGGAGAGGCCCTTGGTCCTATGAAGGCTCTATGCCCTAGTATAGGGGAATGCCAGGGCCAGGAATGGAAGTGGGTGGGTTAAAGAGCAGGGGGAGGGGATAGGGGATTTTTGGAGGGGAAACTAGGAAAGGGGATAGCATTTGAAATCTAAATAAAGAAAATATCTAAAAAAAATTTTTTAAGTTAAAAATAAAAAAGTTAATTTTCACCATATGTTTTCATGTCTTACTAAATTCTTTCGCCACAGGCAAAGTTTGCTTAGTCACAAATGTCAAAGGCATCATTTCCAAAAGAGTTTACGTATATATACAAATTAAGCCATTGGTAAATGCAATGTAAATCTGATGCCTGAGGGAAGTAAAACCTGCAAGAGTAAACTCAAGGTTAGTCTTTCAAAACTGGAAACCAGATTCAATGGCGATAAGGGCTGACTGTTAGACCTCTATGGTACACCAGGATGCACTCAGATATGCAGTCATTATCATAGAAACATTTCGTTGAATACCAGCGGTCGGTATTCTTTTTTTTTTTTTTTTTCCTCTCTTTATTAGATATTTTCTTCATTTACATTTCACATGTTATCCAGAAATTTTCCCTTACCCTCCCGCGTCCCCGCCCTGCTCCCCTACCCACCCCCTCCCACATAATGGCCCTGGCATTCCCCTGTTCTGGGGCATATAGAGTCTGTATGACCAAGGGGCCTCTCCTCCCAATGATGGCCAAC
>LR749796.1:1392754-1509273 GCA_902729485.2 Mus minutoides | reverse complement strand
GCTGGCTGGGAGGGGTCCCAGCCTCTGGTTGGACTGAGGTCCTCTGTTCCAGCTGCTGCTGCAGCTGGCCACTGGACCCTCTGCGATTTCAAGGCCCCTGGTGCGCTCCACTCACCTTTAACCCCGAAGTGTGCCTAATGTCCTGGGGTTTGGAGCTTGCGCTGGCGGGCCTATCCGCTGCGTTCAGAGAGGGATGATCGTCGGTATTCTTTTGGAGTGTGTTTAGGAGGAGATAATTCTTCCTAGAAATGAAATTAGGAGGTTGTCAGCAGCATAGTGGAACAGGCAGGGGTCTGAATGCCTGGGAGGATGGAAGAGACAAATACCTCAGACTTCTGCAGCATGTCTGATCAACATCAAGAAAATTACAACGGGCCAGAGCAATGGCTCAGCGATTATGAGTACTAGGTACTCTTGCAGAAGACTTGGGTTTGATTCTTAGCACCTACTAGGTGGTTCACAACATTCTTTCATTCCAGCTCCTGAGGATTCAATGACCTTGTCTGGCTTCTATAGGCACAAGACATGTATGCAGTGCATAAATTTGTATATAGGTAAAACATACAAGCATATAAAATTAGAAGAAGAACAAAAGAAAAGATGAGAGAAAGAAAAACAGAAAGGGGAAAATTAAAAGAAGAAATGAAGTTGACTCTTTAGAGAGAGAAATAACATTCCTTTATAGAGTCATAGGAATTCAAGTTACTACTTTAAGGACTACAGATTTTTTTTTTTTTTAATCTAAATGTTATAGTGATGTGTGACAACACTTTTCCTGGAGAGATCCAACACACATTTACTTATCCCAGAAAAGGAGCCCAGAAAGACCAATATGTGGATACCACTAAAGTCCAACTTGGTGAACTAATGAGTTTTATTGGGGTTACTTACAGGAACAGATGTGAAGCATTAGTTACAGGAGCAAGAATGATTCAAGCCAGCTGAATCACCCAAGCCTGCTCCAGCATGAGTGACAGCTCACATAATCTGGCAACTTCTAGGACACTGCACAGCCTGTAGGTAGTTCATCAGTTCAGAAAAGGTCCTTTGCTAGAGACTCAATTGTTCTGAACTTCTTTGGGGCAGAATTTTTGCTTCTTGCAGAATCTTCTTTGCACCTTGGATTGTCTAAGAGTGATTGATTCTCTGCAGTGTTTACTGTATACTCTTTACAAGGAGGGTTTCGTGAATCTGGTTAGTTTCCTGGACTTCCTGAAGCTATTTTGAGTTGTTCAAATTCTGGACTAAGAAGCATCCCTGTTGTATAGAATGTTGAGGAAACTGCTTCACAACTCATGAGAACTCAAAGCAGTAAAGACGTTTGTGATGTAGTAGCTAGGAATGGCATGCACTCTTGTCAAAAGCAGTTTGTGTTTTCTTCACACAAGAGTCAGTACATACTGATGTCTTTGTCCATTTGGAATTACTACAACAGAACATTATAGGCTGGGTAAATTACAAAGAAAGAAGAAATGTATTTACTACAGTTCTTGAGACCAGGAAGTTCAAGAGAATATGCACATCTGTGTTTTCATGCTGAGTTATTCCATCACAAGAAGAGGATGGTTAAGAGAGTAGAAGTCAGGAACCCTGGAATTCCTAGCTCCAAGCTCTTTATACTGACATGATTCCAATCATGAGGATGGAGCTCTCATGAGCTCAACATCTCCCATTCTGAGCTGACATCTCCAACCTCCCAGCACTATCCCATCAAGGATGAGTTGTCCAACACATGACTTTAGAGAGACATACTCAGATCACAGCATTAAAGCAGAAAAAAATAAGAAACTCAAAATTTCTGAGGAATCCCTTCCAAGTTTTCTTACAACACGTTGGAAGAAAATGGTAACTGTATTTCTAAAACATCTTTTGTTAGGATGGATAAAAGATGTTAGAATGGATAAAATGCCTAATGAAAATATCTCTGCAAACTCTTTATACACTTGATTTGGGCTGTGTTTATTACAAATTACACTTGGGGAAAAATGCAAAAATCCATAGCACAGATTATCCAATTCAGATTGAGGAAAGATTTCATCCCAATATCGCTGGCTTAGGGAGTCTCCAAGATCAAAATCCAGTTTTGAGTCCAGAAAAAAAATAGCTCAGTGGGTGTTTGCTATCAAGCCTAATAAAAGCTAGGATATACTGGGTGTAAGATGAGAAATAACTTCTGCAAGTTGTCCTCTGACTTTCCCATGCATAACACATGTAACACACACACACACATACACACACACAAACACAAAGACACAAACATACACACATACACACACACAGACACCAATAAATAAGTAAATGTAATAAAAAATTGAAAATTCCCCATTTCAACTCATTTGAGTTTTGTTATATACTTATTAGTTTTTTTCCCCTTGTGAGTAAATATTGACAATTCCTGAAAATAACCTTAAGATTAAGGATTATGATCACTAACCATTAGATTAGATTTTGAAACAATTATTTCAGTGGTTTGAGTCATTTCCTGTACCTGAATTATATACTATGAACTGTTTGCATACATGGTTGTCAACTGCTTATACAGAGGTCAATTCCATGCCAAAATATGCTTCTATTTATGTTTCTTTTTTAATCCTGTCTCCCTGGAGAGTATAAGCTCTAGTAACATGAATGGTCCTTGAACTTGAATAGAGCATCATCATCAGTAGAACAGCATATATATAATAAAAGGGTATATTTCCATCACACATCCTCAGCCCTTTTCCAATAGTAGCCACGATGATGTTATATTCCTCAGTTTCCAGGTTTCTGACTTTACTTTTCCCTCAAATTGTCCACTCCCCACTTGCATCTAGTGTAAGGACAGATCTTTCATAAGATGTGGTAAGCACAGAAGAACTGGCTACCAAAGATGGGAAGAGAATGCCTATTGCTGGAATGAGGCACAGTTCCTTTTGTGATTCATTAAGCAGAAAGATGATATATTTGGGATGTTTTATTGTACAGCAAATCTACTGCACTGCATCAAAAAATTTCCTGAAGTCTACAACATGAGACAAATTGTATCTGAGAAGTCAAGAAACTTGATAAGCTTCTAGAAATCCTGTAGTCACCTAACACTTTTCATTTCCTATGGGTGTGGTTTTGATCATCAGATCCAGCTCTGTGAAAAGGCATGAAGGCTCATGTTTAGTGACTTACAGGGTATTTTTGTATGCAGAATTCTCAAAACAATAATGTTTTGAGAAGTTTAACTACAAATTTGTTCATTTCTACAGTCGGATATGAAGGTTTTTAAGCAGATAAATCAAACTCCATATTCTTTTACATCTTTGGGTAAGAAGGCTAAATATAGTGTGCCTAAAGAAATTTAAAACTAAAATCCTTTACACATACTCTAATTTATAAAAGGATAAAGTCCAATTTGCAAAGTCACCAGTCTCCTGTGGTAGCAGAAACATACCTGAGAGCAAGTATGACTCATGCTGAGTTCATAAATCCATTGCAAGTGTAATTCAAATTTACTATCTAGCTACTGAAAAAAATAAAAAAACACACCAGATCTTGCTGAGATGTTGACAGGAGCACCAGAGTAGAGCTGTCTGGCTATTGGTAACAATTTTCACAGATTACCAATCCCTGTATCAGATCTTGGGACCAGGCTGAAATGTTTTGAGCATAACTTACTTCAAAGCAGAGTGAGATGAATATAGCTGTGAATGTGTTCATGAATGCCCTGTCATCTTTGAGCTAGTATTTTAAAAATAAATGACAAATTGTCACAACTATTATTTTCCTCTGGAAAATAATAAGTGTGGTGTGAGAGACAAATAGAAACATTGCTTAAATATGCTGGATTCTGCAGGCATCATGCAACCAGCTCCTCCCTTGGAGAGGTGGGATCTGAGTCGAGGCCTTCCACCAAGGTAGAATGTGATAGTCTGTTGTCCACAAAATCCCACATATACATAGGGAGGTGATCACAAATGCACTTGCTATAGTTTGGATGCTAACTGTCCTTCACAGGCTCCTGGGATTGGTCACTAGATCTCCAATGGTGCTGATATTTTGAGAAGTGCTGGAACCACTTACCACAGGACCATGACGCATATCTTATTAAAAAACAGTGATGGGAGGATCTTGAATTCTATTCTTCTTCCAATCCCAGGCTAGCCGGCTGCTTCCTGATCTGCCAAGATGTAACATATCATGCAGCATGCTATGACCTCCACTTCTGTACCCCATAGAGTCATTGTAGACAAATAGTTTCTGAAACAAGGAGTTAAAATAACTTCTTTCCCCTTAAGAAGCTTCTTTGTCATGTTTTGTCATAGTGACTGGGGGAAAAAAAGGCTAACTAATAGAGTTGTACTTTGTTTTCCACTATGTTGATGCTATTCTCTTCTAAAATTAATCCCAAAGAGATAGGGACACAATGTTATCTCCTAGGATGCCTCCAGAAACATCTGCTTTCTGTAGCAGCCCATATTAATTTTGACGTTTGATATTAGGTGACATTTTCTTGGGTACTATGAACACATTTATTCATCTCTGATAGGAAACCAACCACATACCAAAGAAACAATTCCATCTATGTCTCTATAAATGGAGAGATTCCTGGATTATGGGTAACTCAAAGGCAGCTGTTGCACTTTGAAGATCACCTCACTGTGAGGTGACTCTTCAATCTCCTTAGCGATAAAGTGTTAATGATTTTTATCTCCCTGAGAGGATTCTGCTACATCTTGTCTGAATCTCAGCTTCTTGAGTCTTATGAGTTCCAAGAGATTCCAAGCCATTTGTGTTACAGTTAGCTTCCTGAGTCTTCTGGGCATCCCATGTCCCCCAAAGAGACTGCCATGCAGCTAGGGCAAGATGTCAGGATCTGAGAGAATGAAGCAGAACCCATTTCTGAGGCAAAGTCTTCCGATTTTGCATACAGTGTAGCCAGATAAGAAGATGCTATTTACCCTGGCCACCAGCCACTTGCTTCATGAGGCTTGTCAGTTTGCCACTCAGCTCTGACACTGAGGGTCAAAGTCAAGAAAGGAAGGACATAATGGATAAGAATTTTATAAAATATAGCAAGACATAACTTACACAAAAACAGATACTGCTAACAAATCAACATCCATACTTGCCACAGTGTTCTTAATTTCAATAAACAAACCCAAAGGTTCAACTCAAATCCTACAAGTTATCTGTATTGTATCCCTAACTGTAGAGTGAAACAATTATTTACTTCAGCCACAGAAGTCACAAAGGCATTTTTTCAGCAATGATTTATTGAAGTACAACATAGACTCAAGAACACACACACACACACACACACACACACACACATTCATATATATATATATATATATATATATATATATATATATATATATACATATACAGATAGAGAGAGAGAGACTTTAATATATACATATTTGAATAAATGAATGCTTTTCATTTTCTGTTTCAAATAGTGACATAAACCACAGAGGCACAGAATAAATATTATCTAACTCGGTGATGGATTTCCAGAGGGAATAAGAAGTATGCCTATCAAGGGTTTATAAGATACAGCTGTATATTTAAATAAATTGAATTATAGTTTCTAATTTTAAGAATAATTATAGAGATCTCTATAATTTCTGAGAACACATAGTGCTGTGGAATAGCTTCCATAAGTGAAAAACCATTAAGCCTTCACTATAGACATACTAACAATTGCCAAGGTCAGATTAAAACACTTCGGTTTGGGCAACAAGAATGAGGAAAGGGGTGTTAATTATCTCTATTATACTTAACTTGGGAAGAATCTGAGGCTGAATGGCTGAAAAAGAAATTTTGAATATTATAGGATTATCATTCAGCGTATTCCAATTCAAGTAACAATAACAATTACTTTTTAAAGGCAAACGTGTAAAATGAGGTGGCTTGGCTGAGCAATTAGAAGAGGGTACTCCTGAGGGTGACAAGCTTTCAAGCACACCAGGAGCCACTGCTGATGCTCTGTGTCCCTGAGCAACTGACAGAAGGCATCTTTGTCTTCAGCTCTACATTCATAACCTCAGAAATAAAATATGCTTCTGAAATTACTTAAAGACCTCTAGTAGGAAGGTGAAGAACTCCACTGACATCTTTATGGAATCGTATATCCAAAGAGTAAAGTCTATAGAGGGAAAAGGAGACATTGCTTAGAAATAAATGGCTTTGAATACAACAGCAAATTAAATGTAAATTAACACTAAATAAATCGCCTTATGTCAGACCCTCCTTAAAAAGCACTTCCCTATGTGCTTGAACTTGGAATGCACACATTTATTGAGAGTACACAATAAAAGTCTAGAGCTAGTTGTGCACTCTTGTATTCATAAGTTATCAGTTTGAAATGCTTCAATGTATGCACAGTGGATTAAGTTATGAAATGTGAAACTGTAAAATCATGGCTGAGTTATGTTCAAAGCACCTGAGGTCATGTTGTTGAATTGATTCTTCTTTTCATTTTAAAGACCATAAAACAGAATCCTGGACTTGATCCCTAATGTGAATGAAATCACTGAAACTTCTCAGTTCAATAACTTGGTTTTCAAGTCTCTGATAGGTACTCTTTACACTGAAAGAAATAATATGGTTTAAATTGACTTTTAAGAATATACTGTGACTTCTCTATTCTTGGCCATATTGTGCTCTCAAAGTCGATGTATACATTAAGTATTTGAATTTAATTGTGGTAATTTTGAAATAGACTTCCCAGTGCCTTAACATAAAGAGGTATGGTCTCTGATTTTGTCCTGACTCTGAGTGCTTAGAGAGTTTCATCAACAGTTGATGACATAAGGGGCATATCAGATTCTGATAGTAAAAAGTTATTGTCTGTTCTTCTTCTCTCTTGGAAGGAAGTACATTCAGGTCACATAAACAAATACCCTCAATAGAAAAAGACAAAGCTCTCATCCATTGCTGTGTTCCCAGAAAACATGTAACTACATGGTGTCCATGTTTGTGTGCAGTTTGGGAAAGGTCCACATGAATCATTCTAGCTAATACCTTCCATGGTGATAAGCCTTTCCCACCAGGTTTTGCCTAGGTTTCAAGCCTAGTTCAGGGTAAATTGTCCTTCTTGCTTGAAGTCATTAAGATTAAGGTGATTTGACAATCAATTATGTGTCACTAGAGAGACATAGAGCCTAGCTGTTGCTGTAGTAGATAACTGAACTGTGAGACCATGACTTTGGAATGATACAGAGCCTTGAGAAAAATCTTAGTGGGATCATGCAGTTTGTTAATAGGGGTGTTGATGAAAACATAAAGGGCTTCCAGGATAGTATTAGCAAGCACTTCAGGTCTTATGACAGCTGTTTTTGACAGATTATAGTTGTTAATGAAGTTGGAAGAAGATGAAGTCTGGTTCTGAAGGACTAGATGGCTTAATATACAACTGGAAAGATGACTCAGCAGTTAGGAGCTCCTCTTTCAGAGGATATGAGTTCAATTCCCTTTATCCAGATTGGACAGCTTTCAAGTGCCTATGACTTCAGATCCTGGTGATCTGAAACTCTCTTTGTCCTCCACAAACATTAACACTATACACACACACACACACACTCACATATACAAACACAGACATACTTAATTTGAAAAATAAAATTAATCTAAAGAAAGTTATGTATGTGTTCTTCTAAGATGGTATAAAACCTCTAATTTTGCTGTTATAACAATATATGCTAAACTTAATGAACCATACAGTAAACATTTTTTCACAATTTAGGCTACAAAAACACAAGGATCAGTTGTCTGTGTGATCCATTTTTGATAAGGTGATCATATGGCTGTGAATGTATAAGGGAAGAAGAAACCTCTGGTGTCCTTATTTGTTATAATGATAACGATCCTGTAAATACTTAACAAACAAAGGGAATTAAAGACCAATTTCCCTTACGAACATAGATGCAAAAATACTCAATAAAATATTGCAAACTGAATCCAAGAATACACTGAAAGGAGCATCCAGCATGATCAAGTAGGCGTCATCCCTAAGATGCAGAGGTGGTTCAATATATGAAAATCAGTAAATGTAATCCACCTCATAAACAACCTGAAAGAAAAGGAAGCACATGATCATCTCATTGGATGCATAAAAAGGCTTTAAGAAAATCCAACACCCTTTTATGATAAAAGTCCTAGAGAGGTTAAGAATACAAAGACCATACTTAAACATAATAAAGACAATTTGCATTAATTTGACAGCCAACATCGAATCAAACTCAAAGGAATTCCACTAGAATCAGGAACAAGACTGAGTTGTCCACTCCTTCTTAGGTATTCAATACACTTGGTGAAGTCTGGGCTAAAGCAATACAGAAACTGAAGGAGATAAAGGAGGGAGAAATTGTAAAGGAAGAAGTCAAAATATCATTATTTACAGATGATATGATGGTATACATAAGTGACCCTAAAAAAATCCCACCAGGGAAATTCTACAGCCGATAAACACTTTCAGCAAAGTGGCTAGGTAAAAGAGCAGCTTAAAAAAATCAATAGCCCTCCTATATACAAATGGCAAATGGACTGAGAAAGAAATCAAGGAAAGAATACTTTTCAAAATAGCCTCAAATAATATATGATATCTTGAGGTAATTTTAACCAAGCAAGTAAAAGACTTCAAATCTTTGAAGAAAGAAATTGGAGAACATACAAAAAGATGGAAAGACCTCCCATATTTATCAGCAGAATTAATATAGCAAAAGTGGCCATACTACCAAAAGCAATCTACAGACTCAATGCAATCCCCATAAGGCTCCTAATAGATCTTTACAGCCCTTGAAAAGACAATGTTCTCTCCCTGTGGGGGTGGGGGGGACAGGATAGCTAAAAACAAGCCTAAACAATACAAGAACTGCTACAGGAATCACCACCCCTGATTTCAAGTTGTAGTACAGATATAATAACAAAAACTGCATTGTGTTGGCATAAAAACAGACACGGTGATCAATAAACTCGAATTTGAAGATCAAAATATAAATCCAAACAAGGGTGGATACTTGATTTTTTTTTAAATAAAGAATCTGAAAAAGACAGTATCTTCAACAAATGGTGCTGATCTAACTGGATGGCTGGAGGTACAAGAATTCACATAGATTAATATCTATCAGCCTGCACAAAACACAAGTCCAAGAGGATCGAAGACCTCAACATAAAACCAGATCCATTGAACCCAATAGAAAATAAAGTGGAGAATAGCCTTGAACAGGAGAAAACTTTCTAAACAGAAGACCAATAGTGCAGACACTAAGATCAAAATTAATAAATGAGACCTCATGAAATTAAAATTTTCTGTATGCAAGGGACACCATGAATTGAGCAAATTATCAGCCGACAGAATGGAAAAAATATTTTTACAAACTCCACACACAAAGAGGACTAATATCCAAAATATATAAAGAATGTGAGAAATGGGATATCAAGAAATAATATCAATCTAGTTTTTAAAAAATGTGTAACAGATCTAAGCAGAGAATTTTCAGTAAAGGAATTCTAATGGTTGAGAAACACTTAAAGAAGTGTTCAACATCCTTGGGCTCTCCAACATTGTAACAATCCTTGATTGCTAGGGTGAGTGCAAGCTCATACAACCTCTATGAAATCAATATGGCAGTTCCTCAGACATTTGGGAACTGATCTACCTCAAGACCTTGCCATACCATTCTTGGGTGTACACCCAAAGGATGCTCCATCCTATCACAAGGACACTTGCTCAACTATGTTCATTGCAGCTTTATTTATAATGTCCAGAAACTGCAAATAATCTAGATGTCCCTCAACAGAAAAATGAACAAAGAAAGTGTGATACAGTTGCACAATGGAGTACTATTCAGCTGTTACAAAAAAAAAATGGCATCTTGCATTTTGAAGCAAATAAATGGACCTAATAAAAAGTGAGGTAACCTAGACCCAGAAAGATAAATATGGTATGTATTTGCTTATAAGAAGATATTAGCCATAAAGTAAATGATAGCTAAGCTAAAATCCACAGACTCAAAATAAGTTAAAGAGGAGAAAAAAGAATAGGTTTCACAGGTGGACCAGAAGAGGGGGTATCAGGTTGGTGTGAGAGAGAGTGGTGAGGGAAAGTGCAACAAGGGACAGCGGGGATCGGGGGGCATTTGACATGGTGGTATGGAAACAGTGCAGTGGAAATGTCCTGGTATCTGTGAAGGTAACCCTAATGGAGACTTCTAGTAATAAGGGATACAGAGTCTCAACTGGCCATCTCTTGTAGCCAGGTAAGGCTTCCAGTAGTAGGACTGGATTATATCCAGTTGAATTGTTGGCCAACAGGATCCCATGGAAATCCCCAAATAACCCAGGCTGTGCACTAAGAGTAATGGTTGCTCTCCACAAACTGACAGTGGGCTCCATTGCCCCGGAAAATACGCACATGACTCATTAAACATGGAGAAGTTGAGATGGTGCCTGCATGGACCCTCTAATCCTCTGTTCTTTTCTCTCCTGCATGAATGTACTTTGCAGGACTAAAAGACAGATGTGGATACCAATCTAGGCACAAAACCTTTGACTGATAATCTGTCCTGCCTATAATATATGCTACGGCAATGGAGGCACAGACCTTGTGAGAGTAGCCAAAAAAATGTCTGATTTGACCCTAAGTCCATTCCCCAAGAAGGAACTCATACCTGACACTGCTTGGGTAAACAAGAACCAGAGATTAGACAACACAGCAATTTAGGGTAAAACCAAACCCTAACAGTCTTAGAAAAAAAATCAGTGAAATAATTCCAAATTATATTCTGCTCTATTCAATAGGTCAGTGCCTCATCCAGTTATCATAAGAGAGGCTTTCCCCAGCAACAGATGGGAACAGATGAAGAGAGCCGCAGTCAGACTATGCAGAGAGAGAGTCTAAATTGGAGATCTCCATTTAATATCTCCCTCAGAACTCAGGGAATCCCAAGGAAGAGGAGGCAGAACGATTGTAAGAACCAGTGGGGATGGAGAACACTGGGAAACAAGGCTCACTGAATCAACCAAGCAAGGCACATATGAACACACAGAACCTGAAGCAGCCAGCACAGGACATACAGAGATCTGCACCAGGTTGTCTGAGTATATGCTATAGCTGTTACTTAGTGTTTTTATGGGATTCCTGAGTGTGAGAACGAGTGAGTATATGACTCTTGTGCCTGCTCCTGGCATTCTTTCCCTCTTGTTGGATTCCTATGTCCCTCTGTGATAGGATAGTTTTCCTTCATCTTACTATATTTTGTCATGTTTGGATGTTATCTCTTAGAATTCTGTTCCTTTCTAATGAGAGACAGAAGGGGTGTGGTTCTGGAGGGTAAAGGAAGTATGGAGGGACTGCAGGGAAAGAGAGAATGAAAACTATAATTAGGATATTTTATAAGAAAAGGAAGCTATTTACGATAAAAGAAAAATGTGTGTGTGAGATGTGTTGTGTATGGTATATGAGCTGTTTGTGGGGAAGTGTATACATATGAGTACGCACCTGATCATGGAGGTACACATATGTACTCCTTCATTTGGAGTCAAGAAGCAAACTTATACTATTATCTTCAGTCAATCTCAACTTTATTTTCTAAGGCATAGTATCTCTCTGATACTAAACTTTATCAATCTAGCTAGACTACCTTCATGGAGTCCCCTCTTTCTGCTACCACAGTACAGGGGTTACAAGAGTGTGCAACCATGCCTGGCTGTATACTTGGGGTGCTACAGATCAAAACTCAGATCCTTTTTCCACCAAGGGGCTTTTACTTCAACTGAGTTATGTTCTCAAACACTCTTTTAGAATATTTTCTTATTTTTCAGAGTTTCATAGATGTATAAAATAAAATATGATCATATAGCATCCCATCTCACTCTCCAAATCTATATCTCCCACAACACACATATTTCTATCCCAAATTCATGTCTTCTGGGTTTTTTAAATTTTTTATTAGATATTTTCTTCATTTACATTTCAAATGCCATCCCAAAAATCCCCTATTCCCTCCCCCCGCCATATTCCCCTACTCACCCACACCCACTTCTTGACTCTGGTGATCTCTTGTACTGGGGCATGTAAAGTTTGAAAGACCTAGGGGCCCCTCTTCCCAATGATGGCCGACTAGGCTATCTTCTGCTACATATGCAACTAGAGACACGAGCTCTGGGGGTTCTGGTTAGTTCATATTGTTGTTCCTCTTATAATGTTGCAGACTCCTTCAGCTCCTTGGAATAGGGAACAAAATACCCATGAAAGGAGTTACAGAGATAAAGTTTGGAACTAAGGCCAAAGGATGGACTATCCAGAGACTACCCCACCTGGGGATCCACCCAATAATCAGCCACCAAACCCAGACACTATTGCATATGGCAGCAAGAGTTTGCTGAAGGGACCCTGATATAGCTGTCTCATATGTGGCTATGCCAGTGCCTGGCAAATACAGAAGCTCACAGTCATCTAAAGGATGGAACACTATATTTTTCTTCAGCACTCAGGAGTGGCTGTTTCAGCTGCAAACATCAACATCTTCTCCAGCCTTAAGGGAGACTTGACAGACAGGAGACCTGCCCACTTTCCCTCTGAAAATTCTCAGACTCACTCTGCAAGAGTCAACCCTTCTCTACAGCTGTGACCATTGCAGCCTTTCCTCAGCTGAGCACCCTGAAGATAACCAATAACTTAAGAGTTGTAACACCTCCAACTATTTCAGTTAGTTACCATCTTGTTTCTACTTTTCCATTCAAGTTTCCACTCTCCTATTTAAATTGTTCTTACCTGGCAAATAAAAGGTTCACTTGTTTTTTGTTTTGTTTTGTTTTGTTTTGTTTTGTTTTGTTTTGTTTTTCCTTGCTTCCTCTTCTTCCTCTCCTTTTCTTCTCTTCTTTTTTTCTCTTCTCTTTTCTTTCTTTTTTTTCTGTTCTTTTCTCTCCTTTTCCTCCTGACTTCACTCCATTCTTGAAGGGAGGGCAAGCCAAGAACCCAACTGGAGAGTCAACTGTCTCACATGTGTTCCTCACATATAATGGCCAGAGACTGAGGTCTGATGTCTTCCTCAATCTCTTTCCCAGCTTAGTTTCTAAGAAAGAGTCTCTGACTTAACCTAAGTACTAATTCATCTAGAGTAGCTAGACAGCAAATCCATAGATCCTAATGTCTCTTCACTTTCCCCACAGTAAGTTATAGGTACTCAGGGTTTTTTTGTTTTTGTTTATATGGGTATTAGAGGTTGAATTCATATTCACATGCTAACCTTGGAAACCCTGTACTAACTGACCATCTTTTTGCCCCCAGAATAATTTTTAATTGTCTAGTTTAATTATTAAATAAATAATATGTAGGTTGTATATACATTCATTAATTGAAAGCTTGTGTTTAATAGCAATACCTATAGCAAGACAGAGTATAGTAATAACGGTGTCAGTTTTTAGCTAATGAGAATTTATCAACACTGAACCTAAAGTTATTAATGTGAATTCTAAGATCAATACTGTTTTTCTGTATATATTATGGCTTGCAGCTTTGTGTTTTCATGGATACCGGAATGTGTGAATGAGTGGGTCTCTCCATCTGTATCTGCTGTTTGTGCCATTTTGTAGGCTCTTTTCCTTTGTTTGTTTTGTCCTAGTCTGATTTATTTGTTTTTTGTTTTATCTTACTCTGCTTCATTATTATGCCTTATATGCCTATTTGTTTTCTAATGAGAGACAGAAAGGGGTTGGATCCAGATGAAAGGAGAGAGGAGAAGAACCTAGGAGGAGGAAAGTGAGGAGAGACTGTAACCAGAATATATTGTATTTTAAAAATCCATTTTCAATAAAGGACAAAGATTAAAGATAAGTAATCTAATCTAGTTATGAGCAGTATTTATTTGTTGAGTTTTCCACTTGAAAAGTCTATTTTTTTCACGGTTTGTCTTATTTTGGAAAATGTTTTAGTATCTTTACACAAAAATGGACTTGAAAATATTAGGACCAAAACTTTCATTTCTGAGAATAGGGCTCCTTGGCACTGGGTGAAATGTCAAGCCTGCCTTATTTCTCACTTGTGGTCGTAGAAGGATACAAACTCCATCCAGCTGAGGTTTCTGTCTGTTTGTTTCTGCATTGGAGGTTTTAGTGTATGATCTCTTAGTTCTTTTCTTTGAGCTTGTGGTGAGGTAGCACACAATAGCAGCCATGCCTGGCTCAACCATTTACCACATGGCCACGCTGGGCAAGGGAGATAGCAAAAGAGACAAAGGTCTCATAATCTCTTTGAAGGGAAGACCACCAAACCGTAAGACCTCTCACTAGGCCCTCTGAAAGTCTTTTCTACTTTTCAATATCTCTGGGCTAGAGACAAGCCTTTGAGAGGTCAGCAGCAGGAGAACATTGCAGATAGAAAAGAATGATACCATTTGTTGACTTGAGACACCTTTAACTTGAGATAACCACTATAGATGGACTGAGTCATTGAAAGTTAATACGTGAGTATGGGACATGCTGCAGGAAACTGTCAGAATGTTTACACGTAGTCGGAGTCGAGCTAAACTGACAGAATCATCATCCATAGGTCATCTTACTCTATAGATTAGGTCATCTCTGAAGTAGATGTCTGTGCTAAAGAAGTTTTCTAACCATCTCCACAACCTGCCCTGATTCCTGGGTTTGATGATCAGCACTTCTGTCCTTGAGGCTACAACATACACTTAAGCCAGTCCAGACAGCCTCCATTTTTTTAAATTTAATTTAATTTTTTACTTATTCACTTGACATCTTGCTTACTGACCCCTTCTTGGTTATCCCCTTTCCACAGTTCTTCCCGGACAGAGGGGGTTAGAGACTCCCCTGAGTATACCCTGATCCTGGCCCTTCAAGTCTTTGAGAAGCTAAACACTTCCTCTCCTACTGAGGCCAGACAAGGCAGCCCAGCTAGAAGAACATATCCCATGTACAGGCAACAGCTTTTGTGATAGTCCCCGCTCCAGTTGTTCAGGACTTTCATGAAGACCAAGCTGCACATCTGCTTCATATGTGCAGGGAGGCCTAGGTACAGCCCCTGTATGCTCTTTGGTTGGTTGCTCAGACTCTGAGAGCCCAAGGGTCCAGTCTCCTGTGGAGTCCATAACCCCTTTGCATTCCACAATCCTTCCTCCTATTCTTCCTTAAGAGTCCCTAAGTTCCATACACTGTTTGACAGCCTCCATTTTTAAATTGAGGCTTTCTCATGTATCTCAGACTAGCTAATTCTCTGAGTTACACAGTATGACCTTGAACTTCTGAGGAACTAGCTCTTCCTCACCAGTGCCAGAATGTCAGGCATGCAACACACACCCAGTTTATGGAGTCCTGGGGATCTACTCTAGACTTCCTGCATGCTAAGTAAGCACTCTGCTGTCTGAGCTACATCCTGAAACTGAAAGTCTTTAAGAAAAGGGGCAACAGGAGTGGGGGGTGGGGAGGGTGAGGGTGAGGTAGAAGTTCTGGAGCATTCTCACTTGTAATAAGATGAATAACTGTTGGAACCAGGGATGGTGGCACACACCTCTAATCCCATCAGGAATCAGAGGCTGGTGGGTCTCTAAGTGTTAAGGTCAGCCAGAACAACCACGCCTGTTAAACAGAGAAACCCTGTCTCAAAAAAACAAACAAAAACAAAAACCATAAAAATGACGCAAACAAAAGTTTATAGGGAATACAGATATCATATCCTACAGATAGTGCATAGTAAGCACGATCTTTTCTTGCTGTCAATTTTATAAGCTCTGTCCCAAATGCACCCCAAAAGAGCCCCAGTTGATCAGAAGAAGAGAAGAGGGGCAGAGGGAAGAGAACACAAAGCTGAAGAGAAGGAGATCTGTAAAGAGGTTGATGAGGACAGGAGCAGTAGTGGGAATGGAGCCAGCTCCTGCAGCTACCAGGGTGATGGTAAGAGGCAGGCTGTCCTACAGTCCCACTTCATAGATGCTGAGTGGACAGCATGACCCGTTCCAGGTCTGAAGGAAGAGATGCAGCCCAGGTGCTCTCAATTCCCCAGCATGCTTCACTCTGCATTTTCTAACAAACAGCTTCACTGGTTTGTACTACAAAGCCCATCGTCCTGGGGTCAGCGATGGAAGGGAGCTTACTAGCAAGATTTAATGCTACAGCAATGATTCCATTCCGTCCATTGACAAAAGGCTTATATTTTGCCTTTTGTTCTAGAAAGACAAAGGCATAGGATTACCTTGGAAATCCATAAAAGGAGAGGCATGACCCATTTGCTTTTTGCTGCTTGTTTTACTTTTTCTCCCTACACTTCTTGATTTCATACCTTATCCCATCACCAGCTTTTCTGAGGTTTGTTAGATGTGGCATGTATCCTGTTCAGGATAAAACATCCGAGTAGGAAGACTTGTGAGGGCCCACGCTGAAGGGCAAGTTCAGAAGACAATGCAGGTAATGAGATCTCACCCATAATGCTAGGCTCCAGGGACCACAAGAACAGAACCGCAGCTCTCACAGGTCAAGAGATGCAGAGTTCACACCAAATGCTTCACACTGTGATCTGCTGATGGAATCAAAAAGTCCTTTTCTGTCTAGCCTTGATTTCAGAATCCTCTCTAAAACTAGAATGGTGTGTGCTGACAGACAGCTGCACTCTTCACATTTTTCTTCCTTCCTTTCTTTTGCTTTTCTACCTTCCTTTCTTCCTTGCTTGCTTTCTTCTTCCATTCTCTTTCTCTCTCTTTGTTTAAAATATAGAAATAGATACAGGGGAAGGGAAGATCCTAAAATATTCTTTTATCACTTAATCAGAAAGAACTCCCAGCCACAACCTGCCAGAGTTCACACATGTACAATTCCTTCACAATGTTAAAAAAACAAAATAAAAGAAACAACCACAAAAATCCATACAACCATAGTTTGTGTTTGGTAAACTCTTTTCAAGCATGCCCTCTTAAATCATTTAACAAGGGATAGTCTTTCAAAAATCCCTACAGCTGGAGGTTGTGTGTGTGTGTGTTTAATTTTGTGTTCCAGGAAATAGCAATAACAATTATAAAAATTACTATCATTATAGGAAGAAAACATCACAAAGCAAGTTACCTTGTAACAGTTACAGCGTAGGCTACATTCATTCAACTATTGCTTTGCTGGAAAGCAGCCTTGCCTCATTTAAGATAATTTTTTAATATGTTTTTCTTTTAGATTGCTAGTTTCCTGAAATCTTTAAGGTGCATTCTCCCATACACTCATTTTCCAAATGGTGTTCAGACATTGCCAAAGGAGGAATGGCATGTCAGTATGTGAAACTTAGGAAACGTGTGGTGTCGAACATGCAATTGGTCACTCTCCAAAATGGTAGTAAGAAGTTGCTTGGGTGGCAGGTGGCTTATGACTCTTTCCAGGTGTTTTGCTTGGATCGCCTAGTTTATTCTCTACAGCAAACCACAAAGGGAGCAGTGTTTTTAACTTGCCCATTTACAGGTGGAAGAGCTAAGACAGAGAAAACATGAGTTGCATCTTGCAGAATGAAGAATTACAACCAGATTCCAAGCTCTGGAGAGTGTACACCCATCTACATGTGCCCTGTTCACTAGTCCCACATTTATTCCTCTGTAAGAAGATTTTTCTCCATCTCACTGTGAAGTCCTCAGCCCTCCTCTCTCTCTCTCTCTCTCTCTCTCTCTCTCTCTCTCTCTCTCTCTCTCTCTTTCTCTCTCTCTCTCTCTGTTTCTCTCTCTGTCTCTTTCTGTCTCTGTCTCTTTCTCTGCCTGTCTCTCTCTGCTCCTGCTCTTCTTTCTCCTCCATAAACCATAATGAAGCCAAAAGAACTCTTTCACATAGGAATCCTTCCTTCAAGGTAAAGGAGTGTGGCAGTCACATTTCATGGTAGTGATAATACATCTGAGAAAATGACTTGAGGGGATGTAGAGGTTTGAATAAGAATGGCCCCCATGGCCTCAAAGATTTGAATGCTTAGTCTCCAGGGAATAGAACTATTCTGCAAGGATTAGTAATTGTGTCTTGGTTGGAGGAAGTATGTCACTAGGGTGGGCTTTGAGCATTCTTTTCCTGCCTGGAGATCAGAATGTAGAGCTCAGCTAGGGCTCTCGCACTATGCTTCCTGCTAGGATGATAACAGGCTGACTCTGAAACTGTAAGCAGGCCTCCAACTACTTGTTTTTTTTTTTTTTATGAGTTTCCTTGGTCATAGTGACTCTACTCAGCAATAAACCTGGAGGAAAGAGAAAGTGAAAGAGAATTATTTCGGCTTACTGCCTCATAGATTTTAGTCCATAATCATCTGGCCTCATTGTACATGAACCTCTACACAGTGTGACAGGACATCAGGGTGACACACAGGGCAGACAGAACACAAAGAGACATAAAGAAGTCAGATACATTATTGACCCTTCAAAGGTATATCCTTCCAGTGACCTATTTCCCATAACTGTGCTCCAGCACCTCAGAGTGCTTGGATAAATGAAATCATCAACAGATTAGTCCAAGCAAACATCCAACAATGAATTCAACAATGCGTCTATTCCTTGATGAAAGGAAAGGTCTTGTGGTTTTGCAAGCACCTTTAAAATCACACCAACTACCATAGAATTCTTCAGAGACAGTTTTAGATTCAAACCATGAGTCTTTAGATAGTATCCATAGTTGAGTACCACAGTACAGTTTTTTTGAGATTCATTATGTTGGTGCAGATATCAGTGGTTTGTTTTCCAAGTACCCATTTATGGAGCAGATATACTCGCAGTGGTCAGCTAAGGAGACATGCAGAGGGGCTGCTGACCACTGAGTTAGCAGAGGATCCCTGAGGTGCCTGGACTATGATCTGCGTGCTGAAGGTAACTAGTTGTTGCTATTTACATTCACTGACTTGTTTGTTTCTTTGTTTGTTTCATTGCAAAATATTCCACAATAAACAGAATGCAGGAAAGGGAATAGAGAGACACCACGGTTGCCCAAAATGACTCCACCTTCCTCTTCAGCCTCGTTTCCCACAGTCTTCCCGGCTTTGTGCATATTTCTACTCACCTAAAGGGTTTGCTTACCCTCTAGTGTACCAGGTTTTACTTTTTCCTACCTGTAGACTCTTACTTTCTCTGCTTTTCAGACCACTGATCCACTTGCCTCATGAAAACTAACTTGTGTAGATTTTACAGAAAAGAATAGGAGTTTAGATCATCAAAGTAACAATCAGCCCTGTTACTTCATTTGACCTTTCTCTGTGCCAGAGCTTATTTTGTTAGCTTGATGCATGTTTTGTTCTTTTACTAGACTGTTTTGCTAAGCAGTTGTAGGTTCACAAAAAAATATAAATTGTCACACACACACACACACACACACACACACACACACACACACACGAGTGTTTATGCTCAACTTTCCCTTGTGTCAGCATCCAGTACCCATACAGTTTATATTCTTCAATGCTACTTTCCTTTCTAATTTCTGACTCCACAGGGGCAAGAACTTGGCCAGCATTTGTTCTAATGCACCTTCTGGCCCATTCTGGAGTGTAGCTGTTGGTTCAGTGGGTATTTGACACTCGGCCCTTTGGGTTCTCAATTCAACCCTTAATCAAATTCACTTTATGGGTCAGTAAATTTTATTCAGACACCTAGTACTCAATATGTGAATGGGTGATTTTATTTGCCAGGAAGAAATATAGCTGCAAACACGAAAGATTGACAAAGACACTAAGAACCGAGGCTGGAAAAATAGAAGTTTTGAAACTTAATATGTTTTTTGTCTATATATAGAAGTTTGTTTGAAGCTATATTTCAAATAGTAGAAGGGAGAGAAAGAAGGGAGGCAGTCATGGAAGAAGGGAGGGAAGGAGGGAGGGAGGGAGGTCAGTTGAGAAGGAATATGGAAGAGGGGCGAGGGGAAAAGGGGGAATTCCAAATTCTCTTATAAAACAGAAAATTACAGTAACTGCTACCTTCATTCAGGTCTTTAACTATTTATATTATTCATAGATCCTGTCTTACATATATTATTAGTAAAAGTAATATTCCCTCATAATTTATGTTTCATTTCAACCTCTCCAAATATGGTATATAATGTAATTTACCTTAATACTTGAAGTCCTTGTCTATCATCTTTTAAACGTCTTCGTAATCCACTAAATTAATTCACCAATATTGTATGCCTTCAATGAGAGAACCCACACAATGCTAAAATCGCTATGTTGAAATAAAGCCAACAATAAAAGTTGGTTTGTTGACACTAAGGAAATCAAGCAGCCTAGCTTTAATTATGAATATTTCTATTCTTCAGGGACTTCTTTTGCACGTATGTCTTATTTCTCCCAAGTAAAACACCACAATGGTAGTAGACTTTCAGAGTAAATCTCTGAAACTTTCCCCCAAAAGTTTCCCTGAAGTTTGGTGTTAATCAAAGCAGCACATGATCTGACTTCTGCTTAGAGACAAGGGTCCCTTTGCAGGCAAGAGGATTCAATAACTTTAACCTGAATTATGCATCAGCTTAAAAGCTCTACAATAAGGAAAATACAAATCAGTTGTCAGATGGACTACATATTTGTCTATCTGTTCCATTCTTCATGACCCAAAGTCAGTTTTTCTCTAAAGCCACCAACACTGTGACACCATTGTACGAGGACATCTGTGTGACTCAACCAATTAATTAAAGCACTGGTCTACACATGTGTATTTGGCCCATTATTTGTGGATTTACATTAGATAGGAAAGAAACTGAATGTTTGATTACAACATCCGTTGTTACAGCAATTATTTTCAGCAAAGACTTTGTTACCATCTGAAGAATGGGGTTGAAATCGTCTATCTAACTTCTCTTAAGAAATAGAGGTGAGGAGTCTCACATTAGCATAGTGGCACACGCCTTTAATCCCAGCACTCGGGAGGCAGAGGCAGGCTGATTTCTGAGTTGGAGGCCAGCCTGGTCTACAAAGTGAGTTCCAGAACAGCCAGGGCTATACAGAGAAACCCTGTCTCGAAAAACAAAAACAAACAACAACAACAACAACAATAATAATAGTAATAATAATAATAATAATAATAATAATAATAATAATAATAATGGAGTACTTAGAATTCCATGACTTTCTGCAAAGTGGTTGACTGCATGCACACATGATGGAATTTTTTGCAGTTTTCAGATACTTGTAGGCAGACATAAATGTCTAATTCCTTCTCTTTTAAAACAAGCAGCAACTTTGAGAAAATTGTCCTTCTATACTCAACCTTTTTCTGGGATCACAGAAAGTCCTATCAAGGTTTATGAATATATTTATTTCAAATAACCTCTGTAGAAGTTAGGTCCTGGTTCTTTCTCCTAGCCCCATGCTCCCAGAAATAGGACTCAAAAATATATTTATAAAAAACTTGACCATGTAACTAGGCTCTTCTATGACTAGACCACAACTTAAATTAACCCATTTATTCTAATCTACATTCTACCACATGGCTAGTTACCTGTGCTCATGTACCATGAGTCTGTCTTGGCACATGTTCCTGGGAGAATCTCCTGCCTGAAACTATCCCACCTCCTATTTCCTGCCTAAGCTATAGGCCATCCAAGTTATTACTGACAGGTGCCACATTCATACAGACACAAGACATTCTCTCTCTAAACCTTCTTCTCAGATTCAATGTGCTGATGTTGGAGGATCATCCCTTCAAGAATTAAGCTTAGGGAGATAGTAACTCTCTGATCATGGGCTTTCACGTGGGCAGAGTCCACTGTTACTTGTCATTCCTCAGGCAATTTTTTTGTTGTTGTTGTTCTCTTGTTGCTGGCTAAATAAATACAGGTATGCTCCTCTCTAGACTAGAGGTTTTCCCAAGGGCCACTTCCAAAGTGAATGTGCATATACAGCTGATAAACCAGTCTTGAATTGAATGAGAAAATGGAAGATTTTGCTTAGGAATATCTTCCATTGTATCGATGTTTACTTTTCACTATGCTGGATTAATTGGTTCTATCTTCTCACAAAATATAACCCTCCAGTTATGTTATGGGCTGAAATGATTTGCCTATCAGACCTTCTCCACAACTCACTGTCAATTTATCCCCCAAAATAGTAACTGGTGAGTTCAGGTAGGATCTATAAGGTGATTAAGGCTCTACTGTTGGAATATGTTAAATCTTTAATGGGTTTGGGGGTTAATAAGTTACCTCAAGAGAAGAACTGCTATAGGGTCCCAGCACTTAGAAAAGAAATGGACTTGGTACCCCACCACTAACCAAGAAGCTTTCCACAACTGTTACCCACTGGTAAAGGAGAAAATGCTCTTATTGACTAGAAACCATATTTCTACCACCAGGACCTTGTACATCTTTGTTCTGAGTTTAGTCTGCTTGGCCACAAAAGGTTGTTTTATTCACCTGTCTCTCTCTTTTTAAATTAATGTACTTACCTGTTTATGATATTCTAAAGGATTGATCCCAGGGTCATGTATGCACCTTACCACTGGGTCACATCACTTTTTTTTTCCAATTTTTTTTAATTAGATATTTTCTTAATTTACATTTCAAATGCTATTCCGAAAGTCCCCTCCCCCTGCCCCCTCCCTGCTCCCCTGTCCAGCCACTCCCACTTCTTGGCCCTGGTGTTCCCCTGTATTGGGGCATATAAAGATTGCAGTACCAAGGGGCCTCTCTTCCCAATGATGGCCGACTAGGCCATCTTCTGCTACATATGGAGCTAGAGACACAAGTTCTGGGGGTTCTGGTTAGTTCAACTGAGACAACGTGTCTTCATGCTATCCTTGAACATATTCAGTAGCCTAGGCAAGCCTCAACTAATGATACACCTACCTCTGCCTCTAAAGTAGCTGGGTTCAGAGGCTAGACTCAATCTCTTTCATAAAACACTTCAACTGTAAGATTTCATTAATTTGGCTGACCACTCCTTAGCTTCCCAGCTGTCTTTGCAGTCTTAGTTTCCATAGAAGTGCTTGAGTTTCTTTCTCATCTGTTCCCCATTCTGACTGAGAGGCCCCATGCTTAGGCACATGGTGTCAACACAGTGCTTTCACGGAGTTATGACCCTCCAGTCATGCCCCTCTGCAGGCCTGCACACCTCTACCATCTCCATTTCTTTACATCTCTTTGATGTCCTTCCGCTCTCAGTTTTCAATCCTAGAAAGCTTATTTCTCCGACTACCCCTTCCTTCTTAGTCCCTGTGGCCAAATTTTAAGCAGTCTTATGAATTCCAAAACCATACAGTAAACAAGCCACACATCTTATCTCTAGTTTTGCACTTCACTCTGAATCACAGACATTACTCTCTGCTGGATAACAGGACATGGTTTATATCCATGCAGTATTCTGCCTGCCTATCCTGTTTGTTCTTTCTGCTCTGCCTTCCCTGGAAGGTAAATACCTCAGGAGGTGGGCAGCTCTTTCATACATCTACTCCGACCTTTCTACCATCTCTAGATGAAGGAAGGATCTTAGTAAGCGCTTAGCATTTTTCTGCAGACCGGCAACAAGTCTGTGAATGTTCCAAGTGTGTCTACTCTGTCTGAATGTGAAATCCTCCCCACTTCCAACCATGCCAGCATCGTCACTGAGGCTACAAAATAAAAGGTGTGGAATTGGTCAACATTCAGAACCCAAAAAGGATGCATAGGTGTGAGGATCTCTGAGCCTTAGAGAAAACATGGAGAAGGAGCTGACCAGTAAGAGCCAGGAAGCATAGGTAGAGGAGTGATGCAAAGTGACCTTGTCACGGCAAGTCCTGTGTGTGCTGTTAATAAGTAAATGCTATAAGGAAGAGATATCCAATGCTGGGATTGGGGCCTTAAATTTATTGTCTGTTTTAATGTGCCTTTGCACTATTTGGCATTTGAAATTCATGGGCATTCATTTGTTTTATTTTTATAAACATGTTTATTACATGCACCACCCTTGTAAATGCATTTAGCAGTTCTATAGTAAGAGTCTAGAGCTTTCAAGTCTGTGCCGGGCCTTTTTACGGCTGTGAACTCTTTTCAAAGTCAATATTAGAAAAGAAATCAGCATGAGTTAATCACATTGTCTCTTTTATTTAACTTGTATTTGATGTATGAAATCTCTCCAGATGAATGGTAACATTTTGTTTTATTAGAGATTAGCTTCCACCTCTGTTTTCAGAGAACTTTCCGGCTGGATTCTTTCCGCAGGAACTTGCTTTTAAATCGGCCCCAGAGACTTCAGACTCTGAGGAGGAGCTCAGCAAAGGGCATGTGAAGCATCTGTTTGTTGCTGCCTGAATCAGACTTCCCCTTTTGAAGTCTTTCTGTTATTGGACAGAAGCAGCAGCCACCCCAGCACCTCCGCAGTTGGTTCAGAATCATACACTAGAAACAACCGAGAAATGGAGAGATTGTTCCTTGTAAAAAACAATCAAGCCCCTTCCCGGTGACAGCAGCATCTTTGGGCTTTGAGGACATTCTATCTAACACTCATCCATCTTCATAAATTTTCTAGCAGTCTTCATACTCTACTGAGGTTAAAGTAGACCAGGCTGGCTTCAAAGTTACAATTCTCCTGGATCAGTCCCTCTGGTGTTAGGGTTAAAGGATTACAATAGTAACACACCCAGCTCTAAAAGATATTTGCAATTTTTTTTGTTTGTTTTTCAACATTATTGAGATATACTTAATAAAAATTATACAGAGTCAAGATATACAATATGATATAAATGTGTGTGTGTCTCTCTCTTTCTCTCTCTCTATATATATATGTATACACGCACACACATATATATATATATATATATATATATATATATATATATATATATATATATATATGAAAGGATTACCACAATCCAGCCAATTAGTACATCTATTCTTTTATATTATTTACTTCGTGCATGTGTGTGTAGAACAAGAACACATAAAATCCAGCCTTTTAGCAAACTTCAAGGACATCATATACTATCTCTTAAATTTTTGTTGGTAGTAATGCATAGCACATGTGTATGAGTGTGGACATGCATGTGGAAGACTACTTTTGAGAATATGTTCTCTGCTCCCACTGGGGATGTGGAATCAGATTGAGCTAACATCATCAGGCTTGTACAACAAGTGCTTTACCCACTGAGCCATCTTGTATGCTCCCAGGACACTATTATTAACCAGAGTCAGTATCTCAAACATTATTTCTCTGCAACATACTCATCCTATAATTGAAGTGTCTACCTTTGACCAACGTCTCTCCACCATCCACCTGCAGATTCTACCAGTCACCATTCTGCCATCTGCTTCTATGGATTCAGCTTCTAAGAAAGTTAAATTCCACATACGAGTAAGAGCAGTTGGAATTTGTCTCCTTATATCTGGCCTTATATTTCTGTTGGGTAGTATAGTCAAGATGCTCCAGAGTTATCAAATGACCAAATCCCCTCGTTGATAAGGCTGGATAATATTTTACTGTGTGCAGAAGTGGGAGTGGGTGGGTAGGGGAGCAGGGTGGGAAAGGGAATAGGGGACTTTTGGGATAGCATTTGAAATGTAAATGAAGAAAATATCTAATGAAAAAAAAAAAAAAGAAAATATTTTAAGTGTTAACCAAACACAAAATATATTCTCCAAAGGTGTTATAGGTAAGAATCATTTTGCTTGTTAGAAAGGTTGGAAAACACAAGAAAATACTAATTTTATGGTTTTGGATATGAGCCTAGTCTTTAGCAGCTATGCCATCTCTCCAGTCAGAAGATACTGCTCAGACAAACAAACAAGCAAACAAACAAACAAACATCAGCACAGAAATGATTTCTAGGGTTGAAATACTTCACTAATCCCACAGCAGGTCAGAGGCAGCATGGACATACAAGCTGTCTCAAAGACTCCTTCATTGTGTAGATGAGGGAATGGGGATTCCCAGCAGCGAGTCCCGGGTACTGCACACTTTGTTTCAGTAATGACAGCTGTTCTAGGTGTCTGGGCACTCATTCGGTGTTTGTTTGCTGGGTTGCCACTTTGCCAATGCCCAGTTCTAATTGTTCTTCATTCCATAACTGCTGGGAACGTGTTCTATAATCTATCCCTATATTATATAAACCTTAAGCATTCAAGTAGAAAGACTGTCTACCAGTCTGGGCAGAATGAACAGTGCCATGCCTCTCACAGCTCTCTCTGTTCCTCAGCTCTTTGCACTCAAAGGCAGGGCAGTTAAGGTTACTTCCATGACTCTCTGTGCAAGAAAGGGCAGTTGAGCCTCCAAAAGTCTGCCCCTTTCTGTTTCATTTTTCTTATACTGTGCCATATTTAACAACAAAGTAGACTGCCCCCACATTCTCACACAGGATGCCTGGAGTCTGTTCTGCCGATTATGAGTAAGGCTCCAGTTTGAACAAGAAGGGTCACCGCATTGGACAGCAGGCATCTTTCAATGAATGTGATGGCCGAATAGTTGAAATTGAAAGGCAAAAGCTGATCCTGTTTTTTTTCAGTGTGAAAATCCCCAGGTGGTAAAGAATAAAATGGCCAGGATTTTTTTTCCTAGGCAGATTAACTGAAGCCTGCAGACATGACCTTATGGTAATAACTGTAGGTTCAGATGAAGCTGTGGGGAAGAGAAGCCTGAATTTTGGTGGTGTGTGGAGCCTAAGGTAGAGGCAACTGCTTGCTCAGGGTATAGAGGAGAGGCAGCCTAAGAAGCCCTGTCCAGCTTCTGGAAAGCGCAGAAGAGTGAGCCAGTGCCTCTTTACAAATGAGGCTGGACACAACATCGAAGTACACACTTCCCAGTATCTGGGATCCAGGACCAGAAATTAGCACCCAATCACAGCACCCAGGAACAGGAACAGAAACAGAAACAGAACACTGGGTTAAAAAGCATGAACAGAACACATGGCCAACATCTGGACTAAAACACAGACCAGAAACAAGACTAGGACACGGGACAATGAGCTGGACCAGGATACAGTGCCAAGGGCAGGACCAAAACACAGAGCCAGGATCTTGACTAAGACACAGGGCCAGCAGAAACTAGACCACGATACAGTACCAGGAGTAGGAACAGAACACAGGGCCAGGATCTAGCTAAGTCACAGGACCATCAGAAATTAGACCAGGACAAGAAGCCAGTAACATGACCTGGACCCATAGCTAGTCAAAGAACCAGGACTGAGAACCAGCCAGGTTATTGGCCTGGGTCACAGGACCAGGCCCCCCAAAACAGTTTTGGTTACAGAACCAGGTCACAGTAACCAGAACCACCACCAACTCAGGAGCTATGAATCATGTCTCAAGACTTAGAATCCAGGAAAGAGTCAGAGATGAAGACTTTAAAGAGAAGTAGATGTCCATGCTCAATCTTGGAGGTCAGTTAGATGCCTGGGTCTCACTCCAAGGAAAAAAACTACTTATACAGAATCATAAATAAGGCTCTGAGGCAGTGAAGCAATCAGTGTGTAGAGTACTTCCCTCAAGTGTGAAGACCTGAATTAGATATCCAGAACTCACATAAAAAAGTCTCTCACAGAGGCTGCTGTTCTAGGAAGGTAGAGACAGGGCTTTCCTGCCAGACGGTCTACTTCCAGGTCCAATGAAAGACCTGTCTCTCTAAAGTAAGGGGAAAGTGACATGAACACAGCTTCATTTATAATCTCCACATGCTCACATAGGCACATGTACAGGCACAAATTTGTGCATACATCCAAACAAACACACACACACACACACACACACACACACACACACACACACACTCAAACACATACATACCACACACACATACACACAAACACATACACCACACATACACCGCCACCCCCTACACACACATTAAATAGAATCCTGAGTAAGAGGTGTCTCATATTATTGCAACTGAATATGGCACCTTTGGTTGATATCCCTGGGAGGTGTGCCCTCTTCTGAAGGGAAATGGAGAAGTAGATCTGGAGAGGGGAAAGGAGGGAAGACTGGGAAGAGGGGTGAAAACCTGAATCAGAATGAAATATATGAGAGAATAGTACTAGTAATAGCAGTAGCAGTAATAGTAATAATAAAAATAATAAAGAACATATTTTTCTTTGGGTTTTATAAACAACATACAGAGCACAGCATACTCAAAAAAATGTGGGCATGGATGGGTATCTCTGAATTTATTTTAAAAGGGCCTATTGATTCTTCCATAAGTACTCTGGCCAGTCCTTATAAACATAACACATCATCTCAAGGCTAAGGCTCTTCTCTCCACTCCTGGTTAGAGTTTACATTCAAAACCAAACCCAACTAACCAACCAAACAAACAAACAAACAACAAACCACTGGGCAACACAAAAGCTGGTACTTTGAATTTATCACTGGGCTTCTCTGAATCAGTGGCAAAGGAAACCAATAAAATGCCTAAGTGGGGTTAATGGGATCTTAGCAGACCAAGCCATCATTTGTGTATTCTCCATGCTACAGTGGGTTGGAGAGAGTACTTCATAGTTGGCTGAATCCCCACTTCTGTTCCTGTTAGAATTTTGGTCTTAGAGTAAACTTACAACCATTCCTTAGTGCCCTGGTTCAGGTTGTCTTGGCCTTTTTATTATGGGTCATGTTTACCAAAGGTTTACAACTTGGCTGTAAACACCAGTTGGCACCAAAACCGGAAAGTTGGCATGAGGAGGTTTGGCATAAACATTGCCCGGAAGCACTTTTTTTTCTCTCTCTCTCTAAATCTGAGAAAAACAGGCTAGGGTCATTTTCAAGTTATTTATGTTATTCATGCATAAATAAGAGCGAAGCCTGACAGCATCAAACAGTTGTTGGCTTTTGCGGGCCTCAAAAATAGATTTGATCCAAGAAAAGTAACATTTGGTAAACAAACACTCAGTGACAGGTTGTTAAAAAAAATAAAGGGAGGGGAAAAAAGTGGCATGGGATGGATTAAATAGTAAGAGAAGGGGGAAGGTTTCAAGAACCATTTTTTATGTCAGAGAGCAGAGTCAAGAAAGTTATTGTTAAATGGAGAAATTTCTACAGACTCAAAATTATAAATAAGCACAATGCAAGCTTTCAAGTAGATTTTATTAAGATCCAGAGGGCACCTCAGCCAAGCATACAAAGTAAACAATATAGAATGATCTCAGGGGATAGGAACAAATGATTTTTAAGTATGCATTCTAAAAGCAATGGAATGTTTAAAGCAATTTAAAACTCAAGGAGAGAAGAAGGGGAGTGAGTTATGAATTAACACATGCTGATGTTATAAGATTGTCATATAGTTGTCAGTGTTCGAAGTCTCCTCTTGTCTTCCTTTTATTAAATTGTTTAGAAGTGCAATTTATAAACTATAAACTTCGGCAGCCTGTGGCTGTATTCTAAAGAGAGAAAGTGATGGTGTCAACTGTTCCCTAAAGATCGTCTTTCTGGCAAACTTAAAAGTCAGCCTTGACGTCAAGTGACCCTGGACAAGAGTCTGCATTGAGTTCTGCGAAGTGTGGGCAGAAAGGACTTTCACTGTGGAAACCCTACCGGGGAGGAAGGACTGAAGAGACCGTTTAGGGAAAAAGAAAAGCAAGCCAACTCAAACAGAAAGTAAAAATAAGTCAGTGGGGAAAGAATGTCAACTGCAGAAGAACGCAGCCTGTCTGCGGCAGCTAGTGTTCTGGAACACGTGCTCTTTCAGCAAGGAAACGTTGTCCTCAGCTTGTTCCGTTGCTCTTCGCAAATGAGGTTGGAACTATTGTTATGGCTCAAGTCTGGGGCAGTTACATCTGGTGGCCAAAAATCTATGCCCCCCTCTACAGAAGGTGATTTTTAGCCACACTGGGCAGATAAATAGAATTGTGCCATTCCATAATAGAATTAACTCGATTAACAGCCCATAGACATAAGCCAAGGCATCTGATCAGTATATTTCAATGCCAATTCAAGCTGAAAAGCATTTCCGGGACTCATTTCAAATGTTTGCCTCCCTGGGACTACCTAGGTCAACTTCATCTACAACTACAACTAGAATATGATAAATATTCCTGATGTGTGCTATTTCAGATAGAGTCTGTAAATCAGTTTACTTACCCTATTAGCAAAACGGTTGCCATGACAATGTTGTGGCTCTGAGGATACCAAATCACATGACCTGCAGATAAGTGTTTACATCACAGAGCCACAGAGTGCCATGGCAGACACTGAAAAGCACAAATATACACACAGGATAATCCCTTGGAGACTGCTATTGTCTGTGAAGGAAAAACCCTAGAGAATGTGGTCTGGACACCAGAGACCAGAGAATAAACATGCTCATCAGATAACAGGCTTCTTGGAAAGGGGCCTAGGCAGCCTTCAGTATTCTCAGAATTGGCAATTAGTTCTTATTATATTTGAAAGACACATATTTCACCTCAACTGACTAGCTACTTGGCTTCTTCAAGGACCTGAAATGGACTTTTTTTTTTTTTGAATTCTCAATTCCTAGCACTATGCCTGATATTTACCAGAGCTTCAGCAAGCATCTCTCCAATGAACAGTCAGCATGAGATGCCACGATACAACGTGAGTTGTCACACACTGATGCTGTGTTATTTTAAGTGTCTATGCACTAAGACAGGGGTCAATGATTTGGCTTTCTTTAAAGCTTTTACTGGGTTATTTTGTGATTTGTTTTTATTATTTTAAAGGGGCTTTACATGGCCCTTTGCACTTGGTAGTCTAGGATCACTTGAACTTCTTATTCTTCCAACTGCTAGAATCAGGTCTGTGCCACAGTGCTTGGCTTTCTAGAGTTGTAGAGTTTGAACTCAGGACTTTATGCATGCTAGGCAAGTACTCTGCCAACTGAGATATATTCATTGCCTCTTGGCCTTTATCTTTGGAGAAGTGGTTAGAGGCTAAAAGAAAACTTACTCCAATCATAAATAAATAAGTTGTTTTAAAATTCTCTTTTGTTGTATCATTTCCACACAAATCAATATGAACACCAATAGATAGATGACAGGTAGAAAACTGACAAATAGGCCAATTGATCAATATATATTGATAGATGTGATTATAGATCTATCAATTAATTAATAATACTTGACAATAATTAATATATTATAAAATGATTAGTAAATAGATGAGAAACAATAGATGATAAAATAGATAGATATGTAATACAAAAATAGAGAGATGGTAAATAGGTGATTCGTGGAGAGTAAAGAGACGGCAGATAATGGATGTTTGATAGGCAGGTAGATGATAGATAATAGGCAGACAGACAGAGAGACAGACAGACAGATGCATGAATAGTCCTTAATATGTCAATGAAGAAATGTTTAGAAAGCATGATCAGAAAACACTAATAGTTTGACATCTTCTAGGGCAGTGTGCTTTCTAACTAAGCATTTTAAACCCACAAATAATTTTGTCTCTACACTGATATGGTGGGGGTGTACATTTGAAAATGAATTCTAGGAATGTAAAATTGAGCAAAAATGAATCAGGTTCTGTGGAACAATAAAGGCTAGAGCATGGCATCTGGAAGTAGCCTACAGGATGCAGTCTGAGACTTGTTCCCAAAAGCTATGGGCCTGCAAGCACATATCTTGACTCTGGTACCTATATTTATATTCTCTGTGTGTAACTCCGGAGCACAGGAACCACAGAGAATTTGGCTGGCCCCAGATCAAAGATACAAAGGGATGGCTTAACACTTTTCTTAGTGGCTCTTCAGTGTTACACAGCATGTCTTGGGAAATGAAAGAGACAGCTCTCTGCATTGTAAATATTGGGACAAACTTGAAAATGAAGAGAAGTTGCACAGAGAAAGAGCTTAGATTTGGGAATCTGAGAAACCTGGGTTCAATGTTCCTCTACATGTGCAAGACATCACTTTGAACAAATTATACAATCCATGTATCCATTCCATCATTAAACGTGGCAGGTTCAGCTTTCCAACATATGTAGATTCTGTATTACACAACACTCCTTGCTCTTCCAACAGTTGTCTCTTCCCTGGACTCTGTTCCTAGCCCCTCCCCCTACTTCCTCTTTTGCTTCTCTACAATACCAATGTGAGTACTAAGATCATATTGTGTGTGTGTGTGTGTGTGTGTGTGTGTGTGTGTGTGTGTGTGTGTTCACATTTGTGTGAGGGTATTGTACCTCATGTGTGCACATGAAAAGGCCACAGTCAATGCTCGGTGTCTTCTTTTATCACACTCAACCTTAGTGGTTGAGACAGCCTTCTCCCTGTGCACGGAGCTTGAACATTTTACCTAGAATGACTGGCTCAGATGACCCCCCCCAAGGTCTTCTGTTACGACTCTCTCCTCACCAAGCTTCAGGAGTACAGGTCTATGCTTCCATACTCTGCTTTTACAAGGGTCCTGGTGATCCAAACACAAGTTCTCACACTTATACAGCAGATGCTCTCTTCACAGAGACACCTTCCTACATTATTAAACTTACTGGAAATGCTGGTGACTTTTTTGTTCTGTAAGAGAGCAGAGGCTCACAGACATTTCTGGAACCTTACATTCTCAGGCAGGTGAGCCTCTCTTAGCTTTTGTCTGTAGGCCAGTGCTGAGGTCTATGAAACTGCTGGAAACCATTTGACCTGGGATCTTGCAATTTCGAAATAATCTTATCCTTCTACTGTAAATTACAATAGCATGCTAGCTTAGGCAGAAAAAAGATGGAGAGTAAAGAATGAGCTGTTAAGTTCAACAGTAGCTCCAATGTATGGCTTACAACACTGTAAGGCAGAGACCAGCACAAACCTATGACAGTGATTTGCGGACAGTTTCAGCACAGCTCCAGCAAGGCCATATTTTCACAGCTTTATAAATTACTTTCTTCCTTTTGGATAAAAGCATTAATGATGTGAAGAGGTCACTTACATTTTATTGCATTTTAGGTGGAAATTATATATTACAATTGAATTTGCAAAGTTGCGTATTTTCAAAGGTCATAGAATGCATGCCTCACAGATGTGAGGAAGCATTATGGAGCAGGTGTTTTATTGGCTGTCTGAAGGATGAATTTTCGTCTATTATCTACTTTTGATTTAATTCCCAGACTTCGTATGTAATCTGCCTCCATTCCTCCTATTGCCTTTATGGCCTTTGATAGAGATGGAGACAATGAGCATTTCAAGAGGACAATCTCAGTTACAACGTGCCACCTCAACCTGAGCCAGCGCAGGAGGGCAGAGAACATTGCTGACCCTTAGAGAGTGACTCATTTTCATATGATAAAATACAAGAGGGGAAGGAAGTAAGCTCTGAGCTGAAACCCATGTACCAGGGATTCGATCTGTTGAATATAGAATACCTTGAATCTTGTTTCCTGGCAACATGGTCAAGTCTAAGTTATCAGTGAATACCTATTGTGTAATGGTTACCTTTCTAAAGATGCCCTGTTGATACACACCCATTTTCTTAATAGTCTATGAGGGCATAATTTCCTTTTAATAGATAAAGGAAATTTCCGCTCATAGCCTAAGAGAAGAGTAGCTATGATAAGTTTCAAGTCAGGCGTACAATTATCTATGTCAATGATATGTTGGTAAAAAAAAGATAAAGGACATTCACTGGGCACTGTCTGTGTACCCTTGACACATGAATCCCTATAGGGTAGGCACAATTGTTATACCAATTTTACAGTGAAATAGTATGGTTTGCAAAGTTTGAATGAGGTGTACCTACTTCAAGTCTAAATCCTGTGCAGTTCCTGGTAGCAGATACCTCCAGAGTCACAGCATTGCCACCATGGACCAGATCCAGTTCCTTAGGATGCTAGTAAAAAAAAAATAAATCATGGAAATGATTCTGATTAAGGTTTTTATATGGAGGAGAGTCTAAGGAGGGCTAGATCTCTAGCTCAGAGAAGACTCTCTAGACTCTTCTAGAACTTGTCTCTTGCTGAGAGTCAAGCCAATGAAAAACAGGTATGTTTAGCAATGTAAGTAAATTTTTCTAGTGAAAAGAACTGAATGGGTTATGAGGTATCTCTACAGTTAAGCACAAGATCTTCCTTGCCTCATCTCAACCACACCTCAATAGTATGCTTTATAATTCTTGCTTCCATTTACTTCAGCTAGCTTCTGATCATTATTCAACAAAGCATACAGTTTGAACCCTTAACATTTTCCTTTACTTCTCTCTCCAGTTATTGGGATTTCATCTGTATGTTATCAGCATGGCCTGCCCATTCCCTCAGAGTACTGATGCCCTTCCCTTGATATAAATCCTAAGATGCCACTCAAATTTTGGGACTCCAGGGAAGCACCTCAGTTTCACCCAAGTCCTTCCTAGGCTCTTCTGTAGTGAAGGTCTTCCTTTGGCAGACAAGAATAAACTGAACACTTCCAGAGTTGTCCCCAGTGCTAAATACTCAGCCCATCCCTAGTGTCCTAAGACTTCCATTATTTCCTTGATGTCCTCTGAAATCACTGCCCTTTACCTCTTACTTCTTCCACATCTACTTGGTTGAAACTCCTCTGAGCATAAAAAATTATCCTTCCCTTTTCACACTGGGTCCAACACTGACATTTGGTGCAGGAGAATATTCAATGAAAGTTAGCCAAGAAAATATGAAATCAAATTTGGAAAAACCTCATCCTTTTTCAGATAAAATTATTATGTCTTTCCTGTTCCAAAAATGAAAGGATTATGATAAAGTCAATACAACATCAATTGATCAGATACTAAAGCATGAATAATGTATTTGTTCCAGATTAAGCAGATTAAGTATCATCTTTTTTTTCTTCATTTTTCAGACACAGTTCCAGCTGTTAAACCTAAAAGGACAATTACCCCCTTCAAGGAAATACATCTACACATGATTTTAAAAATATACCTCTTCCTTGGCTCCCCCCTGTTTTTTTATTCCAGCACTCTCCCACCTAGCAACTTGACATGCTAGCAAGCAATCTGTGTACTTTGAAGTCACTTGAAGGAAAGCAGGTCTTTCATATTTATTTGTGAACCTACAGATTGTAAAAACGTATTTTGATGGCTAGCAAGGAACTCACTGGATTTATTATTCATGACTGCTATTTTTCTGCAGGTATATTTTTTATCCATTTAGAATAACATCCTTGAGAATCACAGTTTTTTATTTATTTTTTTATGTATCATCTACAGGACACCTTGCACAGAAAGCATAAAGAGATGACAATTGAATTCATTTATTTAGAATACACTGTAAAAGTATCTTTAAAGCATGTGTAATTATGTGTGACATACATAAGGAATCTAATTACATTCAAGTCTCTAGTCTGTTATAGAGATAAATTATTAAAAATTGGAAATATGCATCTAGTAATCCTGTTTTTTTTCTGTCAGGTCCTTTGTTGGCTTCTTTTTGATTTTTTAAAGTGAAATTACTACTTTAGTACTTAAAAATGGTGTAAGTTTTAAATATGCTCCCACAGATTACTACTCCTTTCATTTTAACTTATTTAAAAGTATAAAAGAATTGGTGCCAAAGTAAAACAAACTTTCTGCATTGAATGCAAACCAATAGGTAATGAGAACTAAGAAAAAAAGGTACCTTGTATGTCATTATAGACATTGTTAATAGTGTTTAGTTGGACATATAAAGAACATCATCAGGCTATATAAAAATGGGGTATTATAAGCAAGATTACCCAACTGAAGAGGTCATGCTTATATATTGCATGCATGTGTAAGCAGACACAAATATAGTATTATGCAGATCTATTTTTCTTGAAAGAATCCAATAAGTAATAAATGCTTGCTATTTTTGAGGGCTATCTTAAGAGATTATTTTATAGCTCTATCCTATTTTTGTTACTTAAAAAACTACATCTGTAGAGGCCACAGGCAGGTTCAGATCCTCTCAAACTGGAGTTATAGACAGTTGTTTGCTGCTATATAGGTGCTAGAAATTGAACTTGGATCTTCTGTAGGAGCACCCAGTGCTTTTAAACATAAAGCCATCTTTTGCTCCGTGCTCTGTGCTATGTAAATGTAACATAGCTTTAATTGTTAAAAATGTCAACAGAAGTTATCTTGGTACAACCAACAACCATTTTTAATCTTTATCTCTATATTAAAAACACAAAACCAAAAAGATATAAAAATAACTATGCTATGACCTATTCTGGACTTTGTTTAATAGATAATCATATAGAATTTATTTTCATTTTGCATATTTTGTATAGTTCTCAAAGTTTTATGCTATTATTCTAACACCTTTTCTTTACCCCTCTATTTCTAGACAAGTATCACTATTATTTCTAGTTCTCTTACAAAGTGATGTGTGATGTGAAAAAAAAAAAAAAAAAAAACAAGCTTAGATGTTTTGTGTTGATGGAGATATTTTTGGCATCATCAACATAGAGATGTGGTGAGTAAGAAATACAGACTCCCAGTTTGCAGTGTAACTGTGCCTGTCCTGTTGGTAACAAGAATCACAGCCAGCTTAAATCATGCCAGTGGGCTTCTTATCATTGAAAAGTCAGACAGTTTGAGGTCAAGTACACCCAAGCATATACCCATTATTGTGGTCATCTACCTACCACTTGGCAAATGCTTTGGGAAAAGGAAAAAGCTAAACCCCTCCCCAGGTCATGTCTACCTTCCTGCCAATCACCATTCTCAACCCACTGCAACTTTCCTGGTTGAATTTCTCTTCATGAATAAGACTTTAGAAAAGCAAAATAGAGAGATGCTCAAATGATTATTGATGTTCTTTCAATTTTTTAATGAGGAATTAATCTTGAGAAATTCTTGCTTTCTGAGCACCCTACTGTATTCCCAGAACTAAACAATTTGAGAATTTTCTACTGGTTCCAGTCACAAGAACATAGTATGTCTCATGATATCCTCTCTTCAAATTAACCCCCACATGTGAGAAAGAAATGTAACACAAAAGGAGGAAGAGATACTTGAATTTTTAAAGATTTATGCATATTTTAAATTATGAGTATGTGTGTGTATGTATGTATAGATAGATAGATAGATAGATAGATAGATAGATAGATAGATAGATAGATAGATAGATAGATGTACAAGAAATACAGATGACCGAAGAGGCCAAAAGAGGGTATCAGATCCCTGGATCTGGAGTAACACATTTTTTTCTGAGTGTGCAGGGTGTTGGAAATGAACTCTGATCCTCAGAAAGAGAGTAAGCACTCACATCTGCTGAGCCATATCTCAAGCCCTGAGGGTTCAATATTTCTGTAATGCGTTATGCCTTTTAAAAAACACAACGTGATATCTGACACAATTATATCAACGTGTTAATATTTTCATTATTTGTCAACTTAAATTTGCTGATGATCCATTGGCTATCTGATGTCTTGAGACCTTCTTTGTTTAAAAGGAAGGACAATGATTCATCCCATTAACTCGGAATATGAAATGTTGAGAATAAAAATTATGATTTTATACAGCAGCAGAGCCACCTTCTCTTCATAGTTAAACCCATACTTACCTCCTTGAGATACTGAGATGCCACAATTAGAGGACACATAGCAGTCTAATAGTAAAACACTGCTATTTCTCACAAAGAGCTATAGGCATAATACTAGTCTCTTTGCTTCATAATCTCAGATTTAACAGGACTTGAGGGCAAAAAGAGACAGTTGTAGGGACAAGTCCAGACAGTTCAGAACACATTCTACTACCATGTGTTGCTTTGTGTGTTCATATTGACAATCATTTCAAACACTATCTGGATTTCTTTTTCATCCATGAAATTTGCCAGATAATCACCCTTAGAGATAGGGGTCAGAATGCCGGAACAAGAACTCAGACCCATTCGTAGATATGAAAAACAAATAAAATATAATGATGAGTAATTAAAATATATAAAGTAGTCATTTCATATGAAAACTACTCGAACAAATTACGAATCAGTTGTGACTAGTATCATAATTCTGGGCACTAAAAAAAGGCCTGGAGCATGCAAATGGCCTCAGAATCACTTTTTGCTCGCCTCCTGTACAGAACTCTCTCCTTTCTCTGCACCACAGCTGTCTGGCTCTGTGTCCCTAGCTCCTGAGTGGCAAGAACCCAGGGCATTCCAGGCACCCTGCTGAGTCCTAACCATCTCCACCCCCACTCTCATCTTATGTTTGAAGACCTTTGTGACTTCTCAAGTATGTGGCCCATCTGGATGCCACATTCTGGAAACTGAAAGCTCCTCCTAGTCCCCTGGCTGAGTTCCACCAGGCTCCACGCCCAGATACTTACAATTCCTTTGCTGTCCTGTTCTCAGATACTCCTATTTATGGAACTTTGTCTCAAAATATAAAATTGTAGGCCATTTGCACATTCAACACTGGGAAATAAACTACTGAAAACCAATGCTACAATACATGGAAGGGAGGATAATTCAACAGAAAGAGGAAACCAGAAAGGTCAATTTACCCCAGCCAACTTCACATTAAAATGAAATACATAGCCTGTTTTTATTTGGCATTTAGGCCATGCCACTGAGAAAATCTTATGCATTCACAATATTATAGTTTAATATATAACAATAAGAGTGTATTTCTGAATAATGTCATGTATTTTATACACACAGTGTTTTGCAGATGAAGACGTTACAAGTTTATTTATAAGATTCATTTCAAAAAATACATATTAATACATATTTTTCTCTTTCTAACACCTCAGCATAGAGCTATGGCCAGATATAACAGCATGAATATGTGATCCTAGCAGTAACAAGTTTGTAATTATTTGCCATAAACAAGAGCCAAGAACCCAAATACCAATAATAACTTTCAGATTTCAAAGTCTTTGCCTGACAGAAAGAAAATTGATTTATAAATTAGCCTTGATAGAAACATACAACCATTGCCCCTGGCAATGGGCAAAGAGACATCTTGTGGGCAGTGATGTTCTTCTATCAGTCTGGGCAGAGTAGACATCAGTTCTTTGTTCATCCTAGACTGATGCCTGGCTTGGTGGCCAAAGCTCTTTTATGACTAGGACACATAAAATCAAATCAGATCAAATCCAGGCAGCAGCGCAGCGTGAGAGGAGGAAGACAGATAGAGACCTGTGTTCTAGCATGCCACACAGTGCAAGTGAGAAAAATGCCCATGGGCCTGCCCTCAGACCCACAGGGCACTGATTTTTTTTTTTTTGGATGAATAATTTTTGTCTTTTTCTCATGCCTGAGCTGGGTCCTGTTAGAGGCACAATCCTATCTAGACGGAATCTAGTTTGTCTGCTTTGTTTCTCTGCTTGAGAAGAAAAAGGAACACAGTGAGGAGAATAAAGTCAATGTAGTTAGAGGGGGCATGCTCCTAAATGCTAACACTTTGAAGAAGCACAACACACTGAACTTCTTAAAGAAAGTTGGTTGACAATTTCTCATTAATAGCTAAAGATCAAAAATAGACTACAAGAAGGAAAACATGAAGAAGAAGAAAAAAGAGAGTCTAAGTATTTACTTGAGCATAGTACAACTTATCAGAAGATGACTGTAGGCCTGAGTCCAATGCGCTAAGTAGAAAGAATATACTCTCTCGGTTACTTCCTTTCAATACGTTCCTCAAGCATCCATGAGGGATGACTTTGTTTGCTCTTTTGGGTCTTGGCCAACGCATTCAACTTCTCTTTTTCCTATTTAGATATAAGTAAAAGAGTCTGCAATGGCTGTGTTCTCACAAAATCCTGAATAAGCAAGCAGAGCATGATGATATCAGGAACAGGGTCTATGCAAACTGACACCCTGCCGTTCACGTCTCAGAATAATGATTTCGAGCATCTCCTATAAACAGCAGCACTAAGATGGATGCTAATTTCCCATGACCTTTAAAAATAAAAACTTCTCAACTTCTGTGGTCTGATCATCTTCTACTTGTTTCAGTAAAAATGGGAAGCGGCTTTTTGTAAATACAAGGATACACTTGTGAGTCATGATGGCCAATGCCAAGTGTCCTACCCATCCCTCCATACAGCTATATAGCTATAAATCCACCCATGACCCACAGTAAAGAAATATTAGCCCTGCAAGTGGTCAGAACTGACAAGAAAGTATGAAATATCTTTGCCTGAGGCTCTGGAAGCATAAAGCAATAGTCCTTTTAAACTGATGAAGAAATCACACTTAATATATTTAGTTAGTGTTATGTGGATTAACATTCTGTGATTCATACAGATTAAATTCCAGTAACATGGCTGACCCTCTACAGCCAGCTCTTTGACTTGGAGAAAGGTCCATTACTAGAGTAACCACATTACAAAGCCCAAATGCTTCTCTTTTTGATGTATTCTAGATTAAGTTGCATTTCTATCACATAGCTCCAAGACCCCCAATTAGCACCCTGTGATTTTTTTTTATGAAACAGCATGTTGTAGAAATCACATAATAACAAAAACTGCAGGCAATTTTCACAGAAGGTCAATATCAGCCATGCAAAAAGGACTCTTACCCATTTACCACTTCTTAAATTCACGCACATAGGAAATCAGTGCTCTGTTTTCTGAAATAACTCTGAGTTCTTGTGTGGGTGGGAGGGGTCTTCTAATTAAATCATTACACAGTTTAATTAAAATGCCAGAAACACATTGATTTGTCAAGAACTCAATATGCATTTTAAAGCATTAATTTTTTAATTAGACTGAAATTCTAGAGAGTTTTCTTTCCTTAATTAAAAAAATTAGCATGGGATCTCCATATTTGTTGTGTGGAACTATCATGTTCTATAAGTCATGGGTGTCATCTGGACCCATCAATACTGTGATATCCAGAATAGCGTCTGAAGTTTTGTTGTCTGTTTATTTGGGTGGTTGGTTCTGTGATGCTTTGTGTGTTTGGGGCTTGCTGCTGTCCTTTTCACGTCACATTATTGTTTTGAGACAGGATCTCATGCATCCCAGCATGGCCTCCAACTTACCCTGGAACTGACAATGACACAGAAGCTCAGAGACTGACCTCCTCGCCTCCAACACCAGAGAGATGGGCTTACAGGTATGTCCCACCATGCCCAGGTTGAGGCCAATGCTGAGTAGCAGTTTAGACTCACAGAAATAGGAGTTTGTTCCGTATAGAAGGGAAAAACTTTCAACCTATTTCAAGTGAGAGTTTGTAAAGTACAATCCCAGAAGGTAAGGTCTATTTGGAAACTCCTACGAACCTCTTGGTGGAAAAGGCTGTGGACAAAGCTAAAAGCTCTCACCTAGAAGCTAACAAATAGGCAAGTATGGTCAGAAAAGGAGAATGTAGGCGTTATGTTGATAGAGGAAAGCAAGGTCTTACCTAGATAAGAGATATGAAAGAGCTTGTATGCACACACACACACACACACACACACACACACACACACACACACACACATATATATATATATATATATATATATATATATATATGGCAGGGTTGGTTAAAACCATTAGGATTAAATTATCTATAAACATTGTTGGGACATTTCATACATCAATCATGGCTCAATAACCCCAACAGATGATTGAACACATGGGCATGTACATATGACCCCGATTCCAAGGAGGATAAGATGACTTCGATGGGGATATTTCTATCTAAAATGACTCATTGTATAGAAAAGTGTCCAAGAAGACAAAAAAAAAAAAAAAAAAGGAAGAGAGCTTACAAGCAGGACATTAATTTTGTTGTATAATGGTCTCAGGTAGTAATAAGGAAGTGATTTAGTAATCATTATTAAAACAAAGTAGAGCATTGCTACAGGCAACGTCAGGAGCTGGAGCTACATTTCACTTTAAAAACATTTTCTTACATTCAGAATTCTTTGAGATGAGAAGCCATCTGTGAAACTGCTTGCAGCTATGTGGGAGTCTTTAAACAGCTTATCGTTTGATAATGCTTGTTAATCTAGCATAGCAAAGAATTTCTTTATAATATTATATATGTATATACATATGTGTGTATATATATGTATATACTTTTGCATATTTAGATCTTAAAAGTTGGAGAAGTATGAATTTATAAATGGCATTTCAAAAGAGGAAATTTAGTAATATATTTGACTAATACGCAGGTTTCTTTTCCTAGAACTCCTGAGAAGAATTGAGTTATGACTGGGATTGGTAGCACACACCTGTAATCCTAGCACTTAGTAGGCAAATGTAGGAGGATCTCGATGCATTTGGGGCCATTATGAATGACACTATAAAACCCAGTCTCAAAAACAAAACATCAGAAGATTAAGTTAAGTGCTGTTCCCTATACCTATTTACTAATGTGTGCATACAGATAGGGATAAACATATGTATTCAGAAAGTTCCTGCTTCATGTGTATGCAAAGCAGATTGGTAAGCAGGGTTACTACAAATGTCATTTACATATTCTGTGTGAAACTCCATTCTGGCAGCCGGATAATAGCCGAGCTTCCAAAGCTTAAGTATATTCTCAGAGTGACCCAGTTCACTCAATCACTCCCCAGATACAATGTGAGGCTACTGAAGGGTCTCAGACTACAGTGGATTTGAAGTCTTTGTCCTCTTTTCAGGATACCTTTGTTCCAATAACAATAGGTGACATCCCACATAATACAGTGCCATTTGTACAACTGCCTGCTGAAACTTCCTGTTTAGAATGAGGCAGAGGGATTTCTGAAAAGCCCAGGGAGGTTAGTGAGAAAGAAAGACAAACAATGCTGCTATTTCCAGGATTTTCTCTCATTGGAAATGAAACTAAATGTTTGGAAGTCAAGGGAAAGGGCAGTGTTTCAAAGGAGAAACCAACATCATTAGGGCTGAATTTATACAAGTGTGAATTAAGCATGCTACTTGGAAGATAGCATGCATTCTGAGACAAGCTCATCCAAGTACTCTGAGTAGATCACATAGCATCCTGCTTAGTTCTCTTGAGATTAAAAGATAGGAATAAAAGTTGTAGTTTTCCAAAGATCACTATGTATAAAGATAGCAGACAATGTTACCTCAATATTTTGTTGTGATCATAAAAAGAGAAAGTATATTAATATATGTTCTATCAGGGTGTGGGGGAGGGGGTGCCTTGGTGGGCCCATGCCAAGGCATCCCTTCCTCCTGAGAACCAGCCATGTGGACAGTATAGCTTGGATTAGAGTTTATCTAGGGCATGGGTAGCAGAGGCAGAGAAAGGCAGAGAGAAAAACAGAGTAGAGAAGTAGAGGCCAGCCATGACCATGTGGAGAGGGGGGAGGAAGGGAATGGGGAGAGAAGCAAGAGTAAGAGACTAAAAGTAAGAGAGACATGAGAAAGAGGGGGCAAGCAGCCCCTTTTTATAGTGGGCCAGGCCTGTTGCCAGGTAACTGTGGGGGTGGAGCCAGACAGAGTACCAACAGTTCCATCCCTTTTCCCCTTCTCCTTTCCCTTCAGAACAGTCTAAGCTGGCTTCTAACCTAGTGTACAGTCAAGATTGACCTTGAAGTCCTGATCTTCCTGTCTATTGCTGAGATGACAAGTGTGCCCCATGCCACCCTGGTGGAAGTGGTGCTGGGGAAGCTACACCCCCAGACCAAATTTTTGAAAATTAATTTCATACCTTATTTTTAGCATTTCTAAATTGTTTTAAAAGACAGCAAAGCCAATTAAAGATTCTTTCCTTTTTTAACGAGAGTGTGTGTGTGTGTGTGTTTGTGTGTGAGTGTGAGTGTGTGTGTGTGTGTGTGTGAGTGTGTGTGAGTGTGTGTGTGTGAGTGTGTGTGTGTGTTTGTGTGTGTGTGAGCTTTTCTTTGTGTGTGTACAGATGACTTCACAAATCAGAATAGGGGTTTAGGTCTTCTGGAGCTAAAGTTTCAGGTAGTTATGAGCTCTCCATGGGATTGTGGGTGCAAGGAACCAAGCTCAAGATTTCTGATAGAGGAACAGCTACTGTAAAAGCTCATCCACCCCTCTCACCACAATGTAGATTCTTAACAAAGTATTGTTGAAGAAGAATGCACTGGATCTAAAGAGAGATACAATGTACAGAATGATTCCTCAGTCTCTTATTCTCCTGCTGGAAAGGAACTCAACAGATAATTTCGGGAGATGGATCCACACATGGGCTGGAAGTACTAGAAAGTAACAGTTATTTCATGATTGTATACCATAAAACATGGACTTTTACTTCATTCTGCTTCCTAATTGTTAGATGGCAGAGGGAGATAGTTGATAGCTAGAACTTGGAAAGTGGAAAAAGGTCAATATATAGGACATATTGTGTTCTTGCCCCTTAAAAGCAAGAAACAGGGCAAAAGAGTTTTAAATGTCCACTGAAAGCTGATGTGTTGGTCCTCAAAGCAACAGTGTTTGGGGGTGGGACTTTGGGAATGTGATATTATTGTGAGGGATCTTCCATCACGGATAGATTAATCCATTTATGGACTCATAACTCAATGGGCATGCATTCTTGGCCTTTTGACTGTCAAATATAGTTTAGTAAACTATTGGTGATGATAGAAACTATAGAAGATAGAACCTAGTTGGGAGAAAAGTATTAATGGTGCATACCCTGGATGGGTATATCTTGCCTGCTTCTCTGCCTTTCCTTCTCTATATCCCTCTCCTAATCCCTTTCTCTTCTGGTTGTTATGAGGTAAATTTCTAAGATGTTCTGTCCAACAAAGGCCAAGAAGCAATGAAGGCAGGTAACCTGGGGCTGAAATGTGTGTTGCTTACCCAGTTGCATTTTTCTTCCTACCCTTTAAGTTTTTAAAACATTTCGTAGTGGAGAGTTTGCTAACATGCCCATCTTTATTCTCTCTGGAATCTTGGGTTTTGGTAAAACTTGAAAATATTGGAGTACTTCCAAGTTAATTTTCCAACAGAATCAACAGAATTTTTGAACAGATAAATTCTTGTGGATGATAACATGTACCCTACAGCAAAAATGTGACTCTGACATGGGTCTTGGTTTTATATGGAAAACAAACAAACCTCAACAGTGGTTAGTTGGTGCAATATAAATAAGTGAAAATACTAATCTGCATTAATTTTATTTTAGGAGAGAACACTGTTAATATGGTGGCCCAAGGAGACAATATAATTACAAAAATTTGCCTTTAAGAGTTTACATTTATTGAGTAGTTAGTATATGACAATTATTGTCAATATAATTGATCATTCACATTTTAATCCTTGAAGGGACAAACTAACACGATTTTTATATAATGAATGAGAAAGAATGGAGGCTGTCAAGAGGGTGAAATGCTTGCCCCAAACCACTCAGTGTAGAATGGAAAATCAGTAATAAAACACAGATGGGGAAACTCCAGCTCATGCCTTCTCACCATGCTGGACTGCTTCCCAAGAAGGAATTTTCCTCTCAATTGGGATTTCATAAACTGTGGATTCAGAACTTGGAATCAAATCACAGAGCTTCCAGGTAAGGATTACATCGATGGACTTAGGTTACATAAAAGTCCAAAGATCTAGACCATCTAGACCTATATCAAGGCTTTCAAAGAAAACCAAGTATCATCCCTGTCAAGTGCATGGAGATGCACATGTAGGTTTCCTCTCTGGATTTTTTAGTGTCTCACCTAAAAAATTAGAATAATATATTGAACTCCCAGCATGCTTGAGAAGATGAATGGTATCATCTACACAAACTGCTTAAGGCACGGCATCAAAAATATGAAATGTTTTATACAGTTGGTACTGTTGTAACCTTCATACTTCCTAAGTGCCAATAATGTGGCAATGATAGATAGCTCAACACATTAGTAGCTCTCTATTCATGTAATAGTCTCTAACTACAAAAATGAAATCACTGTTTTATGGCATTGGCCACATTCTGTGGTGTAAACTCTCTTATCAGGATCCACTTGATGCTGCCAATGGCTATTGTGGGACAACTAGCACAACAGAGAGTGGAGAATCATACCAAGAAGAGACTTTTTATGTTTTCATTCAGTGAACCCTTCCATCTATTGTGTTTGAGCTAGAGACTCTTCAACCAGGTCATCCTTTCATTTGCTTTTAAGTCTATTGCTTATTTAGTCAGTAAAAGGTGTTGTTGACCTTGAGTGTAGACTAGTGTACAAGATAATTGTCTGCCTTCATGAAGTTTCAATTTTGATGGAAGTTCCATGGCTTAAAATAGCCGTGCTCCTCACCCCCACCACCATGCACATGCACCCAGGCACACATTTAAATGGTAGGCCTCCACATTGAGGATATGTTTTGAAGACTAGGGGACATTTAGGAGATGGAATGATGTTAGTAGAAAAAGGGCAAACTGGGCATGTCTGGTTACTTTCATGTCTCCTGATCTGTTACATCTCATGGCCACTAAGTCTTGTTCTTTCCATCAAGGATGGAGTCTTCCTACCATGCCTTCCCCATTATAAGAAGCTTAAATCACTCTGTAACCAAAGATCAAAATAAAGCTTTTCCACTTCAGTTGCTGTTGGCAGGTATCTGGTCACAGTTCCACAAAAATCATAATGGATCATAAATAAACAGATCATAAATGTGAATGAATGAATGAATGAATACAAAATTATTTGCTCATAGAAATGAATCTTGTATTATATCCTGCTTTTGAACTATAAAAGAGAAGTCGTCTTTCCTTTAAATTCTACATTCTTAACTAATTAATTTTCATGTATATGTTTTGCCTGCATATATACATTTGTATCACGTGCATGCCTGCTGCCTGTAAATGATAGAAGGGGGTAGAGGGTTACATTCCAAACGATTGTAGTTGCTGATGGTTGAGAGGTACTATGTGGGTGCTAGGAATCGAACCTGAATCTTCTGGAAGAACATCAATTAATTGCTCACAGTCATCTTAACTGCTGATCCATGCCTCCAGTCCCCAGCTTCTGTATTATTTAAAACTTAAACTTCCTTCAACTGTAATGTGTCTTTCCACTAAGTGCAATCAGGGAATTCATATCTTTCCCCAACAAAATAATGTAGCAAAACTGCAGCATAGTAACCCCACACTTGAAGCCTAGACACAGAAGATCTCCAGAGCCTCCATAAATTCCACCGTTGGTATTGTAGTCAGTAAGAAGTAAGACAGTCAACATTTTATATATTCTTAGGAATTTGGCTTTATGGAATGTGTCAGGTTGATTCCTTGCTAGAAAATAAATAAATAAATAGATAGATAGATAGATAGATAGATAGATAGATAGATAGATAGATAGATAAATAAATATAAAACTCCCTGGAGCCAAGCTTCCCAGGACTGAGCGGAGGGCAGAGAATGGGCCCGTGTATATACCCAGAGTGCTATGTCTATATGAATGATTAGGAGAACGGCTACCATGATGATGCTAAAGAGTGAGTTGAATCAGAAATCAGAAGAGGTTGATCACTCTGTTCACTGAGGTAGATGCTCATCATTGACTTTAAATTGCAACCAGAGGCAAAACAATAAAGGAAGGGCTTATCCCAATAAGGGGAAGAAATTATTTCTGTATGTCTTAAATAGATTTCCGCTACCAGTAAGCAGTCTAATACACTATTTTGAATATGAAACATTCATATTCAATTTGATATTATTGTTAGGCTAATATCATATCCCTAACTTGATAGATAAAGGGCGAACCAATACCATATATACATTTTACAACTATAGGTGTGTAACAGGTGAATAGAAGTCTAGCTATAAACAGTGAGCTGTGATGGGCTTACTGATTTCTCTGTGTTCTTACAATATCATCACTGTGTTTCAGATTCCTGTGTAATTTCTACAATAATACTTCAACATGTGACCTTGAAAAAGTTCTCTGATTTTTTACTTTTCTCACGTTTTTCATATATGAGATGGGATACATCATCATCGTCATCATCATCATCATCACATACATACATACATACATACATACATACATACATACATACATACATACATACATACTGGAACTTGCATTAAAGATTATATTAATATATATGGTATTTTATACATTGCAGTCAGTATCTGACACCTGTAAGTGTTATATTCTAGTTAATATATTTATTATGGCTTATCACTTCTTAATCTTTATGGTACCCTCTTTTAAGATAAACAATCTCAGACTCCAGGATCTTATATAAACCCTACTACTGATCAGTTCAAACTTCTGCCTCTAAGGAATTGTTTAGCTAAATGCTCCAGTAGAAATGGTTAATGGTCTCATCTAGAAGTTGTCTAATAATCTTTTCCTGTATGTTTTAGATACTGTTGGTCAGTCCTCAATAGGAAGGCAAAGGTCACAGCCAATTTATTCTGCTTAAGGGCAGGATATTCTGACTCTCAAGCTACCAAATCTTGTGGTCTATTGCTCAACCAATAGTCATCATTTCTGCAGCTCTCCCTGGGAAAGCTTAAGTTTCTGTCCATCTTTCTAGTATGGTGAAGAAAGAGCAACATGGTATACTCTTTCCAACTAAGGCAGCCTGTTGAGAAAGTCCCAGGACTGAGTCTGTGACAGTCTCTTTGGCCCCACCCACATGTGTATTTCTTCCACAAGGCACTTCATGTCCAACTCAGCTAGCTTCTCCTTTGACCCCAGTTCTTCTTCCAATATTTACAACAAGCAAGTTCTTTTCTTGCATTTGCAGTTTTGAATATTGACCCGGAGTCCGTGTGTGCTTGTTCCAATGGCTCAATCTTTTCCCTTAAAGACAATGAGTCCTCTAAGTACTAAATGGCAGATGACATGTTTGCTGCTGGGAGCACCAACGTAAGTCAAATAAAAATCCCTTAGGTTGGCATGCTTCCCCTGACAGAGAAGATCTTCAAAGTTTGAACAGATCATGAAAAGGATAAAAGTCCTGGAAACAGAAACTACTGTGTAGGAAGCACTTTCTGCGCTATGACTGGAGGCAACCATCCTTTTCCCAGAAATTCATGCCTGTCCCTGTCTGACACTGTTCAGACAAGAAATGGTACAAATACCATCTATGTGCTCTCTCTCTCCCCCTTCCCTCCCTCTCTCCCTTCCTTCCAATTCTCCCCCTTTCTTTTCCTCTTTATCTTATTTTTATTTCTATTTATCTCTCTTCTTTTCCTTCCAAGAACTATGTGCTCTTGAGATGGATGAGATAACTGGTAAAATTTGGAGGCGGGGTGTGGGGAGAAGAGGAGAGAATGAACACATTACAGGGGAAGCCTTTGGGCGCAGGGATAATGACAGCTTCTCCCTGCAGCTGAAGAACCTAGAGAACAAAAGCCAGCAGCAAGCTTCACCTGGCCTTGGTGGGAAAGGATGTGTCTAGCCTTGCAGAGACTTGATATGCCAGAGAGGGGGGATACCCATGGGCCCCCACCTGCTCAGAGAAGAAGCAGATGGGAAAACGGGGGCAAGGATTGTGGGACGGGGTCGCCAGGGGTGAGGCAGCAAGTGGAATATGCAGTGAATAAGCTAAATAAATAATTAAAAGCCAGCAGAAGGCTTGCACTTCTGACTCTCCATTGGAGGTCAGGAAATAGAGAAAGGAACGGTCTCAAGCAAGAGAAGCCATCCGAGGAGCTCCCTGGATTGACCCCCGTTAGCCTTCACTGCCGTATCTACTGCGCATGTACATAGGTGACAATGGCAACACCAAAACCCCTCACTCAGACCATAGTCTTTGGTGAGTCAATCAGGAAGATTCAGCACCTTTAGGGAAAACAATAGGAAAGATGCCACAGGTCTCTCTCTGGGTTCCTTTTGTTCCTCACAGAAAGAAGTTCCTGAATTTACAAGGAAATGCCATGGGTTGATATGACTTATCTCTTTCAATTTGAAGCAGTTCTCAAAGTTGGCAGAGAGATTAAAAGCAAACATCATATCACCTGTAAAATATGCTCTCTCCTCTTCCTTGCTGCATTTTTCTCACAGGCTCTTCCATACCAAGAAAACTCACAAGACGAGGCAACGGTAAGGTACATAGTTCTGAAGCAATGGAGATCAAGTGAGGTATGAACACAGCCCCCAAAACAAAAGGAGCAGACTTACGAATTCAAGAGTTCATTGAACAAAGGCACACAAGCTATATGAAAAAGCTGCAACACAAAATAAACAAAATAAAATGCAGTGAAATACTGCTTGGTTTTAAAGCCTTTTTACATTTAGATATTTCTATTGTATGAAGTGAGGATAGCCATATTAATTCCATAGGATGCCTCCGGAGATCAGAGAATAGCTTACAGGAATTGGTTCTCTATCTCTCTGTATTTGCTCTTCTTGTGGCTTCGGAGGGATTGAACCGAGACTGTCGGGTTTGGCAGGAAATACCTTTACCCACTGATCTGTCTCTCTGATTTTAGAATTAAGCCAAGAGCTGGTCATTCTCCATTTTGATCTGGACAAAATTAACCTCAATTGCAGCAACTCATTTCCAGTCCTGAAATACACACATGGCTCATTATCACTTATGGGTGTCTCTCCCTGCACAGATAAACTACTCTCTGGGCATCACCCATGCAAAGATCTCATCAGCACGTGGAGGGCATGTGATATAAAGCATGTCCACAAGGGAAGAATTATCTTTTACTGGCAATCTGTGAACACTACGGAAAAAGACTCTTCCGTGATAGAATTATAAATGCTGGCCCATCAAACAAATAACTCACGTCTAAACCCTGGGCGAATATTGGATGCCATTTTTTTTCCTGCTTGGCATTTTGATGTAACTATGAAATAATATCAAATAATTTTGTGTTTACATATGCCAGGTGACAAACTGCGTATGCACAATTACAGCGTTTAGTAAGGAATTTTACAGGCATCTAATGCATAATGAAAATTCTGTATTGAAATATACATTTTCTCCTACAGCTTTATGTGTATTAGACACAGAGGAGACAGGAGAGAATCTTCCAATATTGGAAGCACACGCCAATTCAATTCTTTCATAACTCACTGCTGTGCATGAAGCCAGAGGTGGAAGAAGTCATCAGAATATCGAAGAGGAAGCAAAACTAAAAACGAATTATAATAAATACTATTGAAGTGGTTTCTGTGGGAGTGAAAATTAATATTTTTGTTAGAAGCTACATTGGTTAACAATTTTACATCAATCTAACCATTCAGAAATAAGCTGATTGCCATTTAGAACAATATGAGAGACGGTAGCTCAGAATGTTTAGCCTTTCCTTCCTAAAAGAACATGAATATAAGCCATGGTATAAATGAAACTGCTCAGCACCAAGAAACATTTAGAACCAAACGAATCACTTTCTAAATACCAGGGTTGTATACTATAATTATCCAGATAATTGTCACAGATTGCTGAATATGGAAGGGTTGATTAATCCTCTTACTTGGCAGGTTTAATTTAATTTATTTGTTCAATATCGATGTATGCCTGCCATTAAAGGAGGCTCTCTGATAATCAAACAACGTCTCTCTTAGCTAACTTTACAGGCATCTAATCTAAGATAGCCTTTTTTCATTAAAACAATGTAATTTACTTTTAATTCTTAATTTCAATATTATTTTTCCAGTGGAGTATTTTCTGAAACACTTGAGCACATTTTGTAATTAGACGATCTCCTACCAAATGCTCTAAGATATTCCTAAACCTATGTTTACTTTAAACAAAGTTTAAACTAAAGATTTAATATTGTCAAGTAAATTTCCAAAGATCTTAAAGAAATCACTCAAAAGCCTGGTGTTTGTTTATGTTATAGCAGATACACTTGAATTACAAATTTTAAAACACATTAAAAGTGCTTTGGGGCTAACACCTGTATAATCAGTTTGCAAGTGTCTTGGCTGATTATTATACACCAGGGCACATGCTAGTGTGGATGCCAATAGTGGTGGCAGGGGATGAGATTGCCAGTAGACTTTCTGTATAACGCTGCTGGTTGAGAATTTCTCAATTTTCTTTTTTTTTTAAGATAATAAAGTTTAAAAATTATATAATAAAATTCAAAATAACTAATACATCGGAGTTAGACAAAGTAAACAAACAGAGGACAAAAGCCCAAGAGAAACAGCAAGAAACAGAGGCATATTTGTTAATACTCTCAGAATTGCCATATTAACCCTAAGCAGGAAGCTATAGTATATACACAGAGGACCTGGTGCAGACCCACGCAGGCCCTATGCATGCTGTCTCAGTCTTAGTGAGGTCATAAGCTCTTTGATCATGTTGATTTAGAGGGCCTTGGGTTTTGTGTGTGTGTGTGTGTGTGTGTGTGTGTGTGTGTATGCAAGTGTCCTCCATCATGTCTGGCTCTTAAACTCTTTCTGCCTCCTCTTCTATAGGGTTCCCTGAGCCCTGGGGGAGGGATTTGATGGAGACAACCTACTTTTGCTAAACTATTTCAAGGTCTCTATTTCTCTCTATGTTTCTCTCTGTCTCTGTATCTCTTTGTCTCTCTGTCTCTGTCTGTCTGTCTGTCTGTCTCTCTATCTCATACTCCCTCCATCACACTCCTCTCTCTCTCTCTCTCTCTCTCTCTCTCTCTCTCTCTGTGTGTGTGTGTGTGTGTGTGTGTGAGTGTGTGTGTGTGTGTGTGTGTGTGTGTCACTGTATAACACCTGTCTGCAAGTCTCTGTATTTGTTGCCATCTGTTGGAGGAAGAAACTTTTCTGATGCTGGCTGAATAAAGCACTGGCCTATGAGTCTCATTAGGAGTCATTTTATTGTACTATGTTTTTATTTTTTAGAATAGTATTTTGATCTACCGTAGGTACATGGGGTATCTACTCTCGGATTCTTGATCACCCAAGCAGTGTCAGATATGGGTTCTATATTGTGGAGTGTGCCTCAAGTCAAATCAGATATTGGTTGATTGCATTGTTAAGCTTTTTGCCACTATAACTTATAAACAGAACATCAAAGTTTGACAATCTAATGGGCTAAAAAGCTATGACAATTGCTCTATAGCCAAGGTTTGTACTGATAGTTAATAACTGCACCATGTGTGACTCATTTTTTCTAGCTGAAGTAAATAGCATTGTGCTTGAAGTATTCCTCATTAAAGCTACTATAAAATTTCTGCTACTATAAAACAAATTATACGTAAGTAGTGACTTTGAACAGAATCATTAACTATAGGATTAAATTTAAATGATTTGATAATTTAGTTTGCTTAGTGGTAATCCTTTTGACAAGTGATGTCTCACAGTCCCATCGCTTTCTAGAGAAATTTCACCATTCTGCTCTTTCTTGGTATGTTGGGTTTTTTTTAGTGTGGTTGGAAAGCATTGTTGGGTAATGGGGAACAATGTGAACAAGATTCCTGGATTTATGAACTATAATGTTTTCTTTATAGGTGCTTCAGTCCCTGTACATTGAAGTCTCTATGAGACCCTAACTGCATTATGAAACTACCACAAATATAGTCTAAGGACAATTGGGAAAGAGCTCTCTCATGGTATTCCCCTCATCTTTGTAAAATATCAATGATAGAAGTTTTCATAATAAAGCTACTTTCCATTGCATGTTTTACTCTTACAAATTATTTCTTTGAATTTTCTTCTTTGAAAAATATTTTTATAATGAACAAATACAAAAAATAAATGTGTTTGACCCAGTTGACAAATGGAACTGTCTTTCTCAAGTTAACCAGCTAGCTCAATGTTTTCTGTTCCTCTGGGATTGGTCCCTTTGTTGAGGTAATTCAGTTGGAATCTAGCATGAGTTTTCTTGCCTTCAAGGACCCTGATTTATTTATTTAAATGCACAGAACTTGAACAAATTGTGTAAGATAACCAAGCAAAATGTTATATCATTTAGGTGGGAGTTGGGGGGGTGGGGGGAAGGCATACCATGACTTCCAGCAAGACTTGTGTTGCAAATCAGGATCATGACAAAATGGTTGTTTGAGAAAATGGATGGAGAAAGCCAGTGTTTCTACACACTGACTGTACTTGTCAGAAAGTGTCCAAAAGGAATTCCTTAGGAGAATAGCAAGTATCTCTCTTGTGATGTTGCACTTCTATTGGGCACTCATGTCCTTCTGAAAAGAATAATGCTGAACGCACATGCGTTCATCAGAAGCCATGGAGAAGTAGCTTGTAATATCTCCCCGCCTTCCTCTCTCTCTCTCTCTCTCTCTCTCTCTCTCTCTCTCTCTGAAATTATCTTTTAATAAATAACACTGACTTTTCTTTCTTTTTATCCAACATGTATAAACGGAGTCTATTCATATACACTCAGCTTTGACCTGCAAAGTCATCTTCTGACACCTAAAACTCCACCTCCTATAGACAGGATCAGATTCTCCCTTTTCCTTTTCCCTTCTCTGACTCAGTTTTAACCCCATCATAGGTCACGATGAATGAACTCTATAGACCTTATTTGTTTGTGATCACATGGATTTTAAGACAGATAAAGTACTCCGTCAGAACCTGGAAAAGTAAGTTTACTGTAGATTTCATTTTCATGAGATAGTATGAGGCTTCTAGTTACTAAATTCCTATTAGATATTTAAGAATTGAGGAGCTGAGGATATGGCTCAGTAGGTTAGAGCTCTGCTGTCCAAGCAGAAGGCCCTGCGTTCGAATCTCCTGAATGTATGTCAAATAAGCATACCTGAAACCCCAGCGCTGAGCTGTGGGGATAAGATAGCCTGTCCAGACAAACCAGAGAGCTACAGGTTCAGTGAGAACACATCTGTTAAGGGAGTAAGGGATTTTCCAAGGTCATTGCTTACTTGAAATCTGTGTACTCCTCCATCAGAATGTGGGTTTGGTTTGTGTCTTTCACCTGCAATTTCAATGGTTTTCTCATTTTGACTAAACACTTACAATATGGTGCTGTATTAGAACAGCACTTGTGTGTTTAGGTATGAGAATAAACTAGTTTAGGTTACTTCTTTGTTCTTGACAGTTTCATGACAGTAGATCCTATCCTACTGGAGAGATTAGGCACCTCAGTATATGATCATTTTTACTTTCTTATTACATTGAAAACATTCACATTGTGCTTTATAGCTTCTCATAAGCATGTCTAAATTGCCAGCATCATTAATCTTGATTTTCAGGGCCATGATGTTAAATTAGAAATAGTTGAACACAAGTACTCTGGCATCATGGCAGTCAATCTGATGGCTGTTCGCTGACTAGTAGAGATGTTGTATTCAGAGTATGGATATACTTGATAAAAACATAGTTCAAATTCTAGCTAGGATTAACCAAGAGAACACAAGATTTAAGTACGCTACTCAAAAATGGCATGGAATTTAAATGCACTCTATAGATTATTTATGGAAATGCGCAATAAATATTTTCACACTGCAGTTGACTTCAGAAAGCAAAGCTATAAATTACATGAGAAAGGTGCTAAGGTAAATAACACCATTTTATAAAAATATCCGAAAGATTCTAAGGTAATGTTATGCTTTATAAAATTATCAAAGGGCTGAGCTAAGTTAGCCAGGGGACAAACTATTCTAATGAATTAGGCATTAATACTTCTATTCTAAAGGACATTTATGAGATGACTTTATAGATGTCCTTTGTAATGATTTTGAACTTATTCAACATTCACAAATGCCTCTTGTGACTTGTACAAATTCCTCTCTCTAAGTACCATATTCAACCATCAAGTCTCTTATGGTACTTCCTTCAAATATATCTTTTTATATGTCCTCTCTTTTTTTTCCCTCCTCTTCCCCAACTTAATGAGGTTCAATAAAGAACAGTTTAAAGAAGAAAGAGAGTGAGAGAAATTATTCTATAGTGGCCATTTGTGCCAAAGTCAACAGACTCTAAGGCTGCAAGGCTCTAATGACAATGTCTTTTTTTCAAAGTCTATGGTCTTTTAAATCACTTCTGTTGTCGTGGGGCATGCATGACAAAGGCGGCCAATTTGGAAGAAACAGTGAAAGTACCAGATTGGATCTATTTCTATCTAGTTGTAATTTTGTGCAGTGCTTAGCTGACATAAAGCCAAAGAAAGAAAAGAGGGTAGCTACAAAAGGTTAGTGTCACACCTAGGAAAGTTCTATCAGTAAGTTTGAGAATATGTGTGTTATGTTCTCTCTTATTTTCTCTTCTCTCAAGAATGAAGCTACACTATGGTGTCAACATGTGTTCTGTTGTGTAATGGTCTTAGGCCCATTACAGAAGAGATGAATGAAAACAAGTTTGAGTTTTGTTCACTCCTTGCCCCCCCCCCAAATATTCTTTCTCCAACACACCTCAGAGAACCTGGGTCTCCCTGCTCCATGGGGTTTCTTTGTCTTCCCTTTCCTCACCTCCACACACATTTCATCATGTTACCGTGACTTCCTTCATGATTCCTTACTCACATAAAGCTCGAGGCTTTATTGTGAATTCCCAACCAGAAACTGTCTTCCTTCTTTCCTGTCTCTGGGTCAGATAAAGAATGCCTCTTTTATGGACCACAGTATTCATTAGTAACTGTCAGTGTGAGGTCAGGCCATTGTTTTCAGTGTACTCCATTCAGTCTCTTGCTTTCTCCATTAATATTCTCAAACTATAATCTAACCCTGGCTTAAATTTTCTTGGTTTAATCTTTAAATCCAAATGAAATTCAAATATTAAATCGAAAGCCTTTATCTGACACACAAGCATGCTTATTAGCTCTCAATTCTGTCCTCCTGAATTATCTATTGCTGCATATCATCAGGCACAGCTTGGCTGCCTTTCCAGTCCACCTGCCCTCCCTGAAGCATGGCCCCCAGGTATTAAAGGGACTGCATCTGCAAGAACCTGTCCTTTAACCTACCTAGCTCCCTGGTGTGTTCCAGTAATACCTTAAGAGGTCTTTCCTGATTCTGTCTTGCCATCATCATAAACTACAACTACCATCCCTGCTACCACAGTAGTTTACATGTGCACACACACACACACACACACACACACACACACACAATGTGCTCTACTCATTCTACTAGTGCTCAATAGAATATTTTGAGAATACTAAGTAGAAAGGCAGTAAACATTTGTTGGCCACACTCTAACCTCATGACTGAATGCCCCACTGCCTGGATTGGTGTTTGGTCTGAGTTCAGATCTATTCTTATATGCATGCTTTATTCTCAACCAACACTTTTTTTAATAAACAAATGCCCACAAGTCACCTCTGCTCCTGTACCTAATAGTGAGTTGAAATATCAGTTGCCATCAGTAATATCTTGTTATGGCGCTACTGTGCTCTTTTTTCAGTCTCTCCACCTCCAGGCAGAAGCCTACCATTTACCCAATTGCTGAGGTCACTAATGACTAGCCTTTTCTCCACCACAACAATCTCATTAGTCAGCATTCTCAATATTGAATCTCACTACTACTCACCGCCTTCCTGTTACCATTTGATGAATAGCCACCATTGTTTTGTTATGATTTGTTTTGTTTTGTTCTCTTTTGACTGAGCCCACCATGGTAGTGACCCCAACTGAGAGTTGTGCTTCTACATAAGCTCTGCTATTCCTTCAGTATGGCAGCAACTGAGACTGAAATGCATATGGGCATGATCACAAGTCCTGGCCCTTATAATCTGAACGTGTTCACACCTCCCAACCTGTGTCCTTATTTAGCTTGTGCCTCTGGCCAGCTTTCTGGGGTAACTTACCCTTCTCAGGATGAAAGAAATTTTTCTATGGTGTGCTCACCACTGCATCTCTATGGCCTGTCACACAGTGGCCACCTAGTGATGTTTCTCAGATTCCCAGATTGATTCAGCTTCTTTTAATCCTAGTGTGCTCTTGTGACCCCCACCCCCACCCCCCAATTCTCTGCTGCTGCCCTTAGCCCCAAAAGCGCATCTGGCATGTTGTGTACTCTATGGACGACCAGGGTAGTTTGCACTGCCTTCTGCCTTCTGCCTCTGCCTCTGCACTTGTTTGTGTAATTGCTTCTCCAGAAACTAGACTTCTCTCCCACCCTTCTAGTTACAGCTCCAATGTGCTTCTCTGAGAGAACCCTTCCCGACAATGCCAGGTCAAAATCATCTCTGAACATCTTGTCTGCTTGGTTAAAAAACCCTTTGTTTCTACTTATGAATCATGTGCTCTTTGATCTCAGTGTTCTCGCTAAGTTATATTCAACTGTTTGAATTGTCAGCACTGGCTGAATCAGAAGCTGGACACCATTCATCCCTTGCTAAGAAATCCCGGAGTTAAAAAAAAAATATTTACTGAGAATTGTCACTAATTATTTTAAACTGGCAGAAATTCATGTGCTGCCTTTTAAATATTTAAAAGTTAGCTAGCAACCAGGGATTTGCCATTACTGAAAGGTCCGTGAGGCAGCATGCTGCCATGGTCATTAAAGCCTTTCTTTCTGCTTCTCTTTTACTGAGAAAGAGAAGAGAGCAGAAAGGAAACAGGGGAAGTGAGCGGACAGGGAGTTTCCCTGGGAGGACTTTCAGAGAAGCTTCATGGAATCCGGGTTGCACTTGTCTAAGGAGTACAGTAGCCTGCTTGCGAAGCTTCATGGAAGGCTCTCAGGGTTTCTGTGGTAAACTTACATAGAGAATGATTTGCAATATACAGATGATTTTTTTAAAAAAATTTTATTAGATTTTTTCTTCATTTACATTTCAAATGCTATCCCAAAAGGCCCCTATACCCTCTCCCGACCATGCTCCCCTACCCACCCACTCTCACTTCTTGACCCTGGCGTTCCCCTGTACTGGGGCATATAAAGTTTGCAAGACCAAGGGGCTTCTCTTCTAAATGAGGGCCAACTATGCCATCTTCTGCTACATATGCAGTTAGAGACACGAGCTCTGGGGGCACTGATTAGTTCAAATTTTTGTTCCACCTATAGGGTTGCAGACCCCCTTCAGCTTTTTTGGGTACTTTCTCTAGATGATTAACCCAAGAGGAAAATGTTCAATTATTCTTAGGATACCTTTTGGAGCTTTTCATAACTTTTCAAGTTCAACAGAAACAAGTGGAGAGGCAAGACAGAAAAAAATTAACAAATGTAAAATTATGCTTAAAAACACAGAAACAATAACCTAATCAACCAACAATTAAACAAGTCATCAATATGTTGCAAACAGTTCATTCTAAATTGGTATAGATTCTGTATAGCAATTCTATTCAAAATTGAGATACTTAGAATATGGCAACCATTATGAATAGTGCTAATAAAACTGCTGTCATTCTTCACTGGGTCTTGGTACAGATCACGCTTCACTATTTCAAACTTTGTCTAGCCAGCGAAGAAGGTCCAGTGGGTAAGGTGCTTGCTGAGCCAACTGAGGGACAAGTCTGATCTCCATATACAAATGCTTTAGTTTCATTTCTGTTTCTGTGATAAATAGCCTTGATCAAATTAAAACAAATAAGCAAAAGAAAAGGAAAGGGAAGGAGAGGAGAGGGGAGAGGAGAGGAGAGGAGAGGAGAGGAGAAGAGAAGAGAAGAGAAGAGAAGAGAAGAGAAGAGAAGAGAAGAGAAGAGAAGAGAAGAGAAGAGAAGAGAAGAGAAGAGATACAAAACAAAACAAAAAGTAAGAAAACACTTAGGGGAGAAAAAGTTAATTTTAGCCCTCAATTCCAGATTTCGGTCCATCAGAGCACAAAGTCAAGGTTGCAGGAACTTGAGTAGCTGATCACATTTCACCCAGTCAGAAGGGAAAAGAAATAGATACATACATGTTCACTTACTTGTTTCATTTGTACTCAGCTCATTTCTTTCACTCTTATACTTCAAGATGCTCTTCCTAGGGAATTATGACCCCCACAATGGGCTTCTTCTTTCCACATCAATTAATGTAATCCAGATGACCCCCCCAGCACATATACACACAGATATGCTCACAATCCAACCCACTGAAGGCAATCCCTCACTGAATCTCTCTTCTCAGGTGTTCTCGGTTGTATCAAGCTGAAAATTTATCACAACACATAAAGAGTTTAGTTACAGAAGCAGGCACTTATAACCAGCACTGGAGACAAAGACTGACAGGTCATGGGGATCTGCTGGCCAGCAAGTCTACACATTACATATAGCTACCTGAGCAAGCACACCTTCACACAATGTATATTTATGCCAATAAAGTTATCCAAATTTATGAGCAGAAGATAATGGTTAGTGCTTATCATCGAAGCACCTGAGACAGTAATGTAGCATGTCATTAGTTTGACACAGCCAGGGCTACATGGTGAATTCAAGACCAGCCTGAGCTACACAGTGAGACCTTGTCTAAAAAAAAACCAAAACATTAGATGAACAGAAGCTGTTTGCTAATCATATCTACTCATCATTTTAAAATCAGTTATGAAGAACTAATAAACTTACAGACTATCTATAGGACATACTATCTGATATCATAGTATCGTATCATATGATCTATAGGACAAAGCTGGCTGTTGAACTATGAGATCAAAACCAAAGTACAACTGATAGTTATCAAACTGGAATCCTGTGTTCCCTGTAGGACATTAACCAAAACCGCTGACAGACTCAGACATCTAAGATCACATTTGCAAGTGAATGGATTCATTTTGAAAATCTAGAGTGACTATAAAACGCATGTACTAAATGTTAGCTAGATTAATCAATCAAATGAAAAAATTTATACTCTCTATATAACTTTCATACTTCAATTACTCTTTAAGTCTAAGAATTTTTTATATATTGTTCTCAGATATATTCATGGAGGAAGAGTCCATAAAGTATATTTCTTTAAATCTTTACATCTTTTTATAATAATTCAACTTGCTTTTAATTTATAATAATTTCTATACAACTTAGTCATTTAATACATCTTATATTACAAAATGTATATACTTCACATTGGTAGATTTTTAATTATAGTCATTTAAAAATGTAGATTTTCAGTTCAGAATTTCAAGTCAAATAATAATAATAATACTCCATAGTTACAAAAGTCATGCTTTATATTCCTTTAGGAATCAATTTTATGAGAACTCTTCTACATTCTTTCCTCATATAATCACTTTAGTCAGGTATGTCTTTTGACATATAAGGAACATGAGTTCATTAAAGAAAATGACAAACTACAAAGTTGTACAGCTTGCATGGGAACATAGATGACCCTTAAACTATACATCTCAAATCTTCCTTCGATAACCTTTCCACTCTTTCTTAGTTATACTTTTGATTATGCATAAGCTAACTCCAATTATATTTCACAATTGACACTTCAATTTTGTCAATATTATTCCTAGTCCCCTAGTGAAATGTCTTCAGCAATGGAGCTTGTCCGAATGCCAACATATTCTCCTTGTTATGTTTCAAGAGCAGTGTGAAAAGGCACAGGAGAACCACTGAGACAACAACACATATTTCCTTGGTGGCATCACTATATCCCAACTGGGTCAAACTCACTTACTCTCTGAACCTCATATTTATCATGTGTAAAAAAAAAAAAAAGAAAGAAAGAAAGAAAGAAAAATGATAATACAGTACTAGCTTCACAGGTTCAAAGAGTTGATGGAATGAAATATTTATGCACAAGAGCAAGCTAAAAGGTGTAGTTTCCCATATTTAGAAATGGACCATTATTCAAGAGCTCTAAAAGAAGCCAAGACAGTGTGTCTGTCTCAAACAACAAACAAATGTACTAATATGTCTTCTGTGCAAGGTTCTGAGCAGGCAGGAAGTGAGCCACATATCCCCATTTTACTAATGATAATAAGAAAAGCTTGTGGGGTGTCACACTGTGTTCCATGACATCTACTTTGTGGCCTGGATGCAAATAATGTGTACAGAGGCATGCAGATAAGGGAGCAAATATATGCAGGAGTTTTCAAGGGATAAATACTCAAAGATGGGCAAGTCCTCAAGCAGAATATAGTATGGAGGCATTTCACCAGAAGATGAAATTAGAGAAATAAAGAGACAGAATCAGGTGAGAATACCTCCATATATAGAGGGATTTTGGACTGTTCAAGTTATGAGTGAGATGAGAAACTTCTGAGGATTTTCCATTATGTAAATTATTATTTGATTGCATGTTATTGTGATGCAATACTAATCTCTTAAAACCTAACTATAAATGAACATGGGAAGCAACATACAACATGGGGGCCAATGGCCCTATCTCTTGGTGTTCAGGCCTGTTTTCTGTGATATCATCTTCTTGGATACTTACTGAAGTCACTGACTTGTTTTTAACCCACTAAACTCTGAGGCATGATGGGAGCTCACTTATAGCTGAGAAAAGGGTGCACAAGACTGCTTCTATCTAGGGTGATTTTGACATCTCTTGTTATCTTGGTTAGTTGGCTCTGAGAAGACACAGCCACATACAACTGACTCTGGCCTCTAACCAGGAGCTTGGAGGAAACACAGGGCCCTCAGTCCATCAGTGTAAAATAGTAATTGCCAGCATGCTAACTTTAGAGACAAAATTTGAAGGAAAATTTGCTTGTTGAGAACTCAACTTGCACATACCTTCGGTGCAACTTCATATGGGACCTTTTGCTCAGATGAACTTAGATTTAGATCCACCTAGTCTAAGAGATGATAAATGTATGTTTCCTATAGTACTCAGAGAAAAGAGCATTTCCTGGATGTCACATGAGTAAATCAAGCCAACATCAAGAAAGGAAGTCAGTGAAAGCATCCACAGAAACCACAGAAACTTGATCATGATATAAGAAATGTGAGCAAGAATCTTGCTCAAGCTATCCTTTCAAAGAGAAACAGTATCTATCCCTCACTATGATTAAGCTGTTTCTTACCTGCAAAGCACTTGCAAAGTGAATGCATAAAAACAGCTCTACTCTTTGAAGACAAAGATCCCCATTTGAAACGGCCTTATGGTACATAGTCCTGTGAATTGGGATACTAAGTTAAGACCCAAGCTTCTACAACAGCCACCACATTCTTGATAGACCTACACTTTAAATCTACCATGACAGATAGTCAATCACCTTATAATTAGCTTGAAGTTGGTGAGTGCCACCAAAATTAAAATTCCCTATTGATGCAGACTACTCATTATAAAAATATTTTTCTAGGTCTTTCCCTTCCAGGACTCATTTCTATGAAGTAGGCAGATGATAAAGGAGACAACATGTTCTGTGAGGCCATAGCTTTGTTATTGCTATTGGCCATCCTGTTGGATCGATTTCATAGCCCTATAGTCTATTTGTTGTTTTAAACACATGCCAACCTACTTGTCCTATGTCACCCTCAGTACTCTCTTCCTTCCTTGAATATTACTATCCTCGAAATGTTTAGTCAACAGGGATAAAAGTGGAAGGCTTTACAAGAGAACTGTAAGGGTTTTTTTTTCCAGAAGCTTAAATAAAAAAATGAACAATTCATTAACTGCTGACTGTAATGTAATCTCTCAAGTTTATGGGTATTAGACAGCACATTAAGGCACAGATGTTAGAAGTCTGAAGTAGAGTACACAAGTAAAATAATTGCATAATGAGTGCTAGGTCTAAGATTTGTAGGTCACACTTTTTAAGCAGTAATACAACAGACAAATAGGAAAGTCAAGGCTCGTTGGGAAAGAGAGATAAAAATAAATTATAAATATTATAAAGCTGACAAATGTCATATGCATTATAAACCTTGGGAGAATTATACAGCATTTGATTACCTGTCTGATGCACCCTTTGTTCTAGTATCATTTCTGTTGCTTTGATAAAATTTCCCTGAAAACAAAGCAAAACAAAACAAAACAAACACAGCATAAGGGAGAAGGGTGTTCTGTTTTTAATTCCAAGATATAGTCCATCATTGTGGGGGGAAAAAAGACACAAAATAGTCATATCACACCTATAGTCAAAAGGAAAGAGAGGAAAAAGGTACATCCTGGTTTGCTTAGTTTTCTCTCCACCAGCTTTTTCCTCTCTTATACTGTTAAGGACTCACTTCCTAATGAATGGTGCCACCCACAATGAGCTGTGTCTTCCTACATTGATTAGCAATCAAGACAACCTCTGACATTCATGCCCACATTCCATCTGAAGCTACATAATCCCTCATTAAGCTTTTTAAGAGGTGACTCTAGGTTTTGTCAAATTGACAGTAGCCTTACACTAGGTCTTAACAAGATCTTGTGTACTAGTATATGGCTGTAATCGCAGCACGCTGGAGGCAGATGTAGATCAATCTCTGTGAGTTCAAAACCAGCCTAGTAAGTTTCAGGACAGCCAGGGCTACATAGAGACCCTGTCTCAAAACCAAACCAAACGAAACAAAATCCTAACTGCATACCCTTGTTATATGATTCTGAGTTTTTGCTTTTGTCTTTGTTTTTTGGTTGGTTCCTCATGGAAATGAATTTGTAATGTAATCGTCTAGAAATAAAAGAGAGAGTTTAATCTTCCCTCTAATGCATGCCACTCAATTTATTTGTGTGTCCACAGATGAATATCTTTCTTCCTCAATTATTATTTTTTTTAATTTTTTCTCTTTATTAGATGTTTTCTTCATTTACATTTCAAATGTTATCCAGAAATTTCCTCTTACCCTCCCGCATCCCCGCCCTGCTCCCCTACCCACCCCCTCCCACATTATGGCCCTGTCTGCCTCAATTATTGTTGACAACCAAACACTTTCCAAGTTTCTTATCAAATTTGGTGAAACATTTCTCAATTTTTTACACACATAAACTTTAAGTTTCTCACAGAATCTTGTGTTTTCTTATTGTATAACCAACAATAAATTTCTTTTTAATATTTTTCTTAAGAAACATCTGTTACAATAAATTACTATTTTAGTGGAGTATGAACCTTTGTTATGCAATCTATTTGCCATGCTAGAATAATTTATATTCAGGTGATTTGTGGTACTTATTGTTTTTCCTTCAGATTATATTCATTTTTATTTGATTCTTATCTTACAGTGTTATAAACAATGTGAAGATAAAAAAGAATAAGTAGCATGTACATTCACAAAGTCAGAAGTTTGGAACTTTGTTAAAACATTCTAACATGACCTTTAAAATTGCCTTTACAGTGTATGACATTGATGTTACTTCTCCTAAGACAGACTTCAAAAAGCCCCATAGTTTCCACTACCAGGTAACATAGAGTACTGGTACCCTGAGGATGACAAAGTAAGTTATGTCTCCATAGTTAAGGTTGTGCCCTTTGGCAGAAGATATAACAACACACAACTATATGAATTCTCACCAAGGGCACCTGAGAAGTCCCTGTTTCATGGCAAATACAACTCCATTTAAATGAGTACAAAACACGGGAAATTTTAAATTATAAATTTCTGGTTCCACAGTCTTGAGAAGAAGAAAGTAAAAAGACAAATCTTTCCATTAAAATTCCAGACCTTTGCAATGTCTCTTTTAAATTCATGGCAAATCAAGTAAGCTGACACATTAGTCACTGGTAAAGGATTATTTATATGGTTATAGAAACATCTCAGAAACACTTGGCCTCAAATCCTCTCCAATTTTGGATTATTTGTGGTTTAAGGGAAATATATAATTCACTCCTCTGCTGATTTGCCTCTTCTGTTTTTCTCTTTTCTCTATCAAACCCGGTGTGAGCACTTCATACTGGCAGATGAAGACAGGTGATACATTGTGCTCCTCCAGGGGTCGCACTCTAATCACAGTGACAAGCAAGTCAACAAAGGGAAACACACACACACACACACACACACACACACACACACACACATTGGAATAAGTGCTGTGAAAGAACTAAGCATAGTTCTATAAACCCAGGGCAGACTAGTTAGAAGTCCCTCATTTGAAAGAGATAATCAGAGAGCAATTTGCCTAAGCCACAAGATGCAAGACAAGAAGAGTAAATGTAATCAAAGCAAAGCAGAGGAGAACATGAGTAGAAGAAGAGAATTTATAGAAAAAATGAAGGTGTACATAGCTAGCATCTCTTCAATAGTTTAACTTTGTAAGTAAGTTTCCTATGCTATTTCTTGATGGAATCAGGATTAAAAATAAGACAGGATGACTGGAAAGCCATTTTCCATTTCTCAAAAATAATAATGAAAATAATCATAACAGAATAATAATATATAAAATTTCATACCTTTATAATATGGAGAGTAGGAAATAGCATGTCCCTTCCTATATAAGGCAGTCCACACTTTATTTTAATTTCTTTTTTCTTTTTTTCCCTAGAATCCTTTACCAAAACACCTTCATTTCACTTGACTCTCTCTTCTATAGAAATTTAAAATGCTGTTCCTGTGCCTAACAATATTTATTTTTCTTAAGAATATGTTATCACATTGGAAGTAAATCATGATAATCCTGAAAAAAAAAACTATAGTAACAAATTCTGTGGTTTTCTTATGAATAAGAAATAAATGCATAGGAAGAAAAGCATTTGTGCCAGATCATAACAGGAAGAGCATGTCCAGGTTCCCAAGTGTCTTTGTTAGGACTTCAAATTTATTGTTACAAACATCTCTTGCCTTCAAAATGTCCCAACCCTCAGCCGCTGAAATAACCATGTGACTTTGTGGCATTTAGTTTGGAAGCCTATGGGTGCCCTAGCTGTCCCCTCATTTACTGCCATTGGGTGACAAAAGAAACAAAACCCTTTGAGGAGCAACTGAGGACTGAGAAGACTTCCCTTAGCTTTTTTTGCAATTAGTGGCACTAGTTTGAAAAGTTGGGACAACTGTGGGAAAGGGGACTCGGCTGGAGAAAGTTGGTTTAGAAGACCAGCTTTTGATTGGTCTAATGTCCTAGAATCAATCTCTCTCTCTTTCTCTCTCTCTCTCTCTCTCTCTCTCTCTCTCTCTCTCAATTTGTGTGTGTGTCTGTCTGTCTGTCTATCTGTCTGTCTGTATTCTGATCCATTATGGTGTAGACTCATATGTTCTACCTATCCTTCCCTGCCATGGTTGATTGAACCCTCTGAAACCACGAGCAAAAATAAATTCTTCCTTTTTAAGTTTATCCTGATTAGGATGTTGACAAAGCAAAGCAAAAGGAACTGAGTGAGACCTTTCACATAGTTTCTCAGTGTGTGCTAATTTGGACTGCCTTCTGATACAACAGTATTAGGCCAGTGAGACCATAACATAGCTGCTCAGGATTCCAGTCCAAGCATTCTAGAAATTTAAGTCTCTCCTACGTTCTCTTTATTTTCCTAGCCTGGTGTGACATGCTCACAAAAGGCCACTTCTACCGTCTACTGTTGGTGATGAAAAGGACATGCAGTGTCTACTAAAAAAACAGGCATGAACTAGTGGCATAGTGCAAAAAGTGTTTTCTACAGAGCATGAGAATGTGAGTATAATCCTCAGAATCCATGTAATAGAAACTCAAAGACATTCTTTACTGAATGAATGAATGAATGAATGAATGAATGAATGAATCTTTCCTGAGATCCTTGTCCTAGATTCACCATGGGGAGGCCAAGTACTCTTTTGCTGAAGGTTTGTAAGCACAAAAGATACGGGCAGATACAATGTTCCCTGTCAGAAGCCATCTCAAGTCCCTCTGTGGGTTCCTGTATTTAAGGTTCCTTGATCCTATATCAACACCCAGAGCCTTCAAAAGGAACAGTAAGAGACAGAAGTCAGACTGGGAGAGTACTAATTAGGCAAGCAGTGAGCTAAGATTGTTCAGGAAGGGAAGGAAATGGACAAGCATTCATAATCTGAATAGAGTTATGGACATGTAGAAGGTATAATAATCAACCTCCACTCTCCTCTAAAAATATTTGACCTTTGCTTCATGTTTAGAATGTCAGGTTTATCCACTTTCCATTCTCCTTTTAGAGTTCTCTTTTCTGGTTAATAATCAGAAATATAGTTTCAAGGATAAGCAGAAACCCATAGTCCAATGATATTTTAATCTAATTCTCTGAAATCATAATGTTGTAGCCATCTAGTTACTTAAACACTTAATATAAACATGGAGGGAGGTAGACCTTTGTGGGTTTGGGGCTAACTGTTTACATGGTGAATTCTAAGTCAAGGCTACATAGGGAGAACCTGTCGATAGATGATAGATAGATAGATAGATAGATAGATAGATAGATAGATAGATAGACAGACAGATATCAAATGAAACCCAGACTTGTTCTCTTCTGCAAGAACTTCGATTGATAAAAATTTATTTTCAACACACCTATGCTCACCTGATCTTTGACAAGGGAGCTAAAACTATCCAGTGGAAAAAAGACAGCCTTTTCAACAAATGGTGCTGGCACAACTGGCAGCTATCATGTAGAAGACTGGGAATTGATCCATTCTTATCTCCTTGTACTAAGGTCAAGTCTAAGTGGTTGAAGGACCTCCACATAAAACCAGAGACACTGNAAAAAAATTATTTTCAGGAAGAAATATGCAATGACTGATTATATGATTTCTTATGATATGATGCAAATTTATAAAGTATGTCACAACTTGTTTGGTGAAGATACATCAGATGAATCTCTCTTTTTCTTTCTATCATAGGAAGATTTTTATAAAGTATGAATTACCTGCCTTTAAAATTCATTAATGTTCTTACTTATTCTATTTTAGAAAAGTCCTTTACTGTGGTTTAAATGTGTTCACCAAAATGTTCATGTGGTAGAAACTGGGATCTTTTAATTCACAAATGAATGACATTTGGCGGCAGGGACTTTCAGATGTAACCAAGGTTAGAAAAGGTAGGATCCCCATGATGTCATTACTGACTTTATAAGACGAGGAAGAGTGTTCTAAGCTAGTATATTGGCTCACTCTCACTGTGTGATGCCCTTTGCCTTCTTAAAACACTATAAGAAGTCTCTTAGCAGATAACAAGCAGATGCTGGCTTAATGCCTTGACCTTCCTATCTCCAAACCAGGAGCTAAATAAACCTTTACTCTTTCAAATTACTCAGGCCATTTCATTCATTTATGGGATGAGAAAACAGGCTCCCATATACTTTTATAAACCTTGAGGCATTGCTGCTTTTATGGTGTGTCACAGAGATTAAGGTTTCACAAACAACAAGAAAGCTTTCTGCTGTGTAAATGATAATCTAGGAGAGAGAAGGAATTGAGAGGAAGCATACCACTCCTAACCAGCAATAGCAAATATTGTCTATTAACACATTTCTCTTAACTTGTTTTTCTGAAATGGTGTAAAGGGATTTTATTCCAGTAACATGGCTACTCTGTCTGGAATACAGACACACCCTTAGCACATACTTTTAATCCCTCTGTCTGGAATCTACACACCCTTAAGCATACATCTTTAATCTTAAACAGTGAACATAAAGCTAGTTTGTAGAGGGAAGCACCCATGTTTGAAAGTGATGTCTAGTTGAGAGGCAGATAAAGTCATGTACCAGAGAAAGATTTGACAGAATAAGATATGCACACTCTCATGAAAACAGAGAGAAAAGGAAGGCTATTTAAGAGAGAGCAGCATAGAGAAAGAAGAGAGAGGGCAATTTTACCACAGAAGTTGTACAAAGACAAGTTGCAGAGAGAACAAGCTACACACAGATGAATACAGAACAACACAGAGACTGAAAAGGAGCCAGAACATTATATCATATTGCCAAAGGTGGCATCTTCAAAGGCAGTATGTGGTCAAGCAGAGCAATAAAGTCAGAAGCTGAAAGAAGCCACTTTAAATCAGTCAGCATAGAGAGAAGTTTGGAGCCAGAACAGCTGAATTGACCATCTAGCCAGAATTCAGAAAGAGAGAGGGTGAAGTTATTCAACAGTAGGTCTCGGAGGTTGAAAACCTTCCAAGCCAAGATAAGATTGTACAGAGGCTAGAAGCATCCAGGACTAAGCCCAGGTTAACAAATGGAGGCAGTAAACGTTCAAGATGAAAATTATACCATGTAGATAAAAGATACTTTTACAAAATGACATTAAAAGGAGGGTGCTACTTATGGCCAAGAAGTAACACAGACTAGCAGCAGGTTGTGATAAGAAATAGTCTTCTTGAAGAAAAGTTGTCTTGGTCTGAGAAGCCAGAGAGGTTGAGGATGAATTGAATGCATCTGATCTGCTCAAGTGGGGTAAAGGGTGGAAGCTGCTGTTGGAATGCTACTTATAAAAGCCATCCCAGTGGAGAAGTCAGATGGATGCTTCTCAGTAGGACCCTTGATGGAGCACTCTGCCTATACCAGACTAAGGACGAACTATTGATTACTTCCTTCCTGTGGAAATTGTAAGCTTCAGACTTATAAAGAGATGAACAAGGGGTAAGGAGTTGGCTTGATCTTTCACAAGCATAAAGTCTGGAGTGTGGTTCTCAAAACTTATGAGAAAATTCCAAGCACGACGGACTGTACTAGTAATCCTAACAATGGAAAAGCCAGCCAGCCTAGGTGGAAAAAGGAAAAAAGAAAAGAAAAGAAAAGAAAAGAAAAGAAAAGAAAAGAAAAGAAAAGAAAAGAACAGAAAAGAAAAGAAAAGAAAAGAAAAGAGAAACAAGTTAGACAGATCCTACACATGTAAGGATATACACATAGGTATATACACATGACATGCACACAAATAAAAATAATATAGGTATCAATAATTAATTTTTAAAATGGGGCGTGAGATTTCAAGAGAGCAGGAGGAAGGCTTGAAAGAAGGAACAGGAGGGGAGAAATGAAATGATGAATTAAAATCTCAATAAACAGAAGACAGAACTTTAAAAAGTGAAAGGACGTAGGGAAGGATGGCTACTCAAGGCTCGGATGAACCCGTAGTGTAAGCACTCCAACCAGCTGAGCATGAGTGTTTCAAACTAGCTTTTTAAAAAACTAGAGACAAGAGATTCAATTTATTTTTATTTTCACTACTTGTTAGCAGCCACATATAAAGCAACTCAGCAAATGTTGTGCAGAATAAATTTTCCATTCTCTACACCAGGCCTGAAAAGCAAGCATATTATTATCTTCTACTATAAATAATAATATTTAAGTCTAACGCTATATAGTGACATACTACACACAGTGGTAATAAAAATTTAGGGCCTGGAGAGATGGTTCAGTGCTTCAGAGAAAGTGTGGCTCTTCCAGAGGATATGAGTTTGGTTTCCAGAACCCATGGCAGGCTCTCACAACCAACTCTAACTTTGGTTCCAGATGGATTTGTCACTCCTGGCCTACTTGGGGACTGAATACATGTGCTCATAAACATGCACACACACACACACACACACTTACTTATGCAATCCTTTGAAAATCTTCCAAAGTCAGCAAGCCCTCTCTGTGATAATTTCTTTCTCTTTGCTAGAGAATGTTCATAGTACTTATTTTTCAAGATCAGTCTAGAGCACAGGCTATCTCTTTGTTTACTTAGCCTCACAATAAAACAATAGGACTTTAAATTATTACTCGTAGACAGAGGGAGGACATGAGCTCTTATTTTGGAATGATCCAGACCATCTGACACTAATTCAAGCTCTGTTACTAACAGTGTGACACGGGGAAACTTATTAGTTCTCTTGATCTTCAGTATTCCATTCGTAAGCTAGAGATGATCAAAGCTCCCTTTCTGAACTGTCTTAAGATTTAAAGAAAGCCATACATTCCCAAAATACCTTCTAAAAGAAAAGGCACCAGGCAAGTGTCCTCTGTCAAATGTAACTCCAATGACCCTTATGTTCAAGGTCAACTGTTAGGTATCAAAGGCAAGTCCAGTGACACCAGATCACTATGAGTAACAGACACGGAAAAGAATCACATTTAACTGTGACACAGGTTAAAGGGAAGTCATACAATTTAATTAGATTGTCTTTACCAAATTCTTCATTTGAGCTATTTGGAGGAGAGGTTAAAAACTTAAATGTTGAAACAGACCAAGAAGGTTATGCCCTGATACTTGAAGGTTGAGATCAAGAAGAACGAAAGAGCATGTGTGCCACCTAAGAGTAGACAAAAGTGCATGGCCCACGTGAGGGAGGCTGCAGGGAACCCTGGAGGCAGAGGGTGAATGAGGAGCACCATAAAGGCTTAATATCTGCAGTTTTTACATAGTGGGGATTTGGAATCAATCTGGCATAATTCTTGATTTTTTTTTTCATGAGGAGATGAAATCTAGATGTGAATATAACTTATTTGGCTTAGGGATTATAAAGGTTGGTAGACAATTTGCCTAGCACATAGAAAGCCTTAGATCTGCTCTCAGCAAGCACATACCTGGAGTGGTCATATAGTGTTCTCGAAATACCAGCATGTGGTGGGTAGAGACCAATCAGAAGTTTATAGTTATTCTCAGCTTCAATGGGAATTCAAGGTTACTCTGGACTATATGAGATACTGTTTCAAAGAAGAGAGAGAGACAGAGACAGAGAGAGAGGCAGAGACAAATAGAGACAGACAGAGAGACAGAGACAGACACACACAGAGCGAAACAGAGATACAGAGGCAGAGAGAGAAACAGAGAGAGAGTGAACGCGAAAGACAGAGAGAAAGAAAAGAGGGGATAAGGAAAAGATGTGGGGAAAGGAGAAGAAAATAGGATAAGTGGACTACTAATAACAGCAAAACTAAGATCAGTTTTAAACATGAACTCATATTTATGCTGAAATTATTCCTGGTCCAATAATGATGCCTGTTTTTCAAATGTACACCCAGGTCTGCTCATGGTCTGAAGCCTCCTAAAGTGAGAAAGAAGACATGAGCTGAATATGCAAAGGTTGGGGCTGAGTTTCTGCCATGTTCACTAAAATAAAGTTGGCCATGTGGAATGTGGGTGTTCTGATGTTATCAGAGACAGAAGTCATAAGAAAACAGAAAGTCCAAGCCGAGGCCTGGCTATGATGGGAAATGACCTCTGATATCATCTTTCCTTCTATGAAAATGAAATTTTCTTACCCCCACCCCCACCCCAACAACTTGCTAAACACTTCTCAAGTCATCAATGCATCAAACTGAAACTGATACCTGTCACTGTACCCAGAGTCCACCATAACAAAGAGTATTTGCACAAGAGGTTGGTATAAAGATACATATGCTGACAGTCATGGCCGTCGAAGATCGGCTGAGCCACTCTGACCCCAGACTCTCCCAAAAAGATTAATGTGCAGCTGAGTTCCGCTCTTTTTCCAGCAATGTATTCATGATGCTTCTGATAACAAAAGGAACCCTGTGCTCAAAACCAAATAACATTATAAAATGAAATAAAATTCCACTGACAAAAAGGTGGATGTTTGATTATGAAAAGAAAATACTGGTTTACTCACAGGCTGACAATTTTAATCTTTTTCCTTTCTTTATTTTTGATCTTTTATTTATTTATTATTATTTTTTTAGAGGCGATGCTAGGGACTGAAGCCCATTTCCAGAATCTTTCACACAAGAGGCAAACACTCTGACGTTGAAACACATCCCAAGGGAGCACCCTGTTTATACTTAGATCTTAGAAATAACACCCAATAAAATGATCAAAGCTGAGCTTGCCAGTCTGGGTAGTATTTGTACATGGGGCTGGCTTCTGTGTAGGACAAAAAAGAGCAATGTTAGCAGCATTAATATAATATAGATTTTGGGGATGGGGAGAATTTTCTTTCTATTGTAATTATATACATGCAGGTTTGAAACCATTAAAACAGACTCTTTCAGTCTGAACCACTGAAAATACAGTGATTTTCTTTTGTTACACATCTTTCAGCCATATGGGCTATGGCTGCAGAAGTGAGAAGAAAATGTAGAGGCTTGCAGCAGACAGCAAAACAGTATCTGAGCTGGCAAATAGATATTTATAACTATAGACACGATGCAAAGACACAAGCATGAGTGCAGAGAAAACATGGAGATGATGTCTTCACTCACATTTTCCTACACACCCTTCAGAAATTCTCCAACTACTGTTTTACTGGGCTTATGTATATGATAGGCTGCCCCAAATAATATCTTCGTGCTTTTGGACTTAATTCAGGCTGACTATGCGACACGTAACTTCCCCAGGTTATCTGGATCTCTGCCTTATTGTGAAAAATGAACCAACTAACCGTCATCGCATGTGTTTCAGAAGAGGCCACAATATATGCCAGGCACAATGATAAACACAGGGTCTTCCTGCCCACCCATGGTCAGCCACAACCTGGTCAGTCAACCCACAGGAAGCTTTCCCCTCTGCCTGCATTACAAGCCTTCTTCCCCAATTCCTTGATATTCAACTTTGGTTTGAAGAACAAGACTGTTACTGCCTGAGTCCACAGCCATTGATAGAGTACCATGTGCAGATTGCATAGTTGATGGATAAAGGAATTGTGCCACTCAAAGTCAGAATGGAAGTAATATGCAGGCGCTTTGGAGGATGTGGGGAGGTTAGTTCCTGCCTGGGAAGCCTTAACCTTGGAAGGGTCATCAGCCCTAACAGGACACTGGGATCTGGGACTCAACTTTACCAGGAAATTCTGCTGAGAGAGAAGAGTATCTGGGGCTTCCTTGCAACTTCCCCTCCAGCTTCATAGTAACTCGAAAAGTGGAAAACAAAAGACAGAAATGAGAGGCAGGCAGCACATACTATGCAGCAAAGGCCTTTGGAGGTGTGATAAGGATCAGGTAATAATGGCTTCTCACTGAGTAATCCGAAGTATTTCACAGTTTTTCTGGTTCAGCCAGTTAGAGTTGAGGAAGAGAACACCCCCTCAGTAAATGAGGCCCTTTGGAATGAGGGCTGGGGTTTATGATAAGCATAGCTGGGAAGTGCCCTCCACCCCCAGGAGGGTTATTGTGTACATCAGCCAGTATGCATGAGTCATTTTCCACCCAAATGATGTGTCTCAAAAGGAGGAGCTTTCTGCATTTACTCTGATTCTTAACCTGTTGCTAGCATCTGTCATTCAAAGCGAGCTAAGGTCGTTTACATTCTTAATCACAGTACTCCATATCTTACTGTTCAAATTCTGTCCTGGTTCATCGGAGGCACGTATGGAGTTCCCTGTGACGTCAGTAATAAGTGACCTATTTATCACTACCCCTGGGAGGTTGCTAATCTGAAAGAAGAAATTTTAAGACATAGGGCATCAGAAAAGTCATTACTTTCTTGTATGCATAATTAGTAATATGGAGAGAACAAAAAGCAGAACAAGGTGGAAAGGCAGATGGAACCATCCTCTGAGATGCCTGGGTTGCTGTAACTAACTCACTGGAAAGTTAGAACTGCCTCCCTGAACATCAGATCAATGTTTCTATAATCAGAAATGTTCTCTGTGCTCCCACACACCTTCAGTTAAAGACTTCTTCAGTGAGTTACCACGGGATAACAGGTCCAGACTCTGAGTTAACAAAACATTACCTCATCCACAAACAACTCCATTAACTGTTAGGACCCTAAGGTCAAAAACCCTTTTTCTAAGTTTCTGGAAGTTTCTCTACTTTCAAAGCAATTACAAACGTGACCTTTCTGTCTCCCTAAGAGCAGACAGCTCGAGGCAACTCCGTCCTAATCAATACAGGGAGAGAATCTCTGGACTTCTTTAGAATGTCTGCACAAAAGAGGTACCATGTAATTTTAGAAAAACACCAGTTCTGACTTACATGGAGATAAATATGAAGAGAAAGCACTCAGCAAGTGTGCTGGGATGTGGGATGAGGTGGGGAGAAAAATCCTAGCAGTTAAGAGAAAATGGAAGCATGGAAATAAGACGATTTAGGGCATTGGGAATTGTTGGATAGATTCAGCATGACTCCAGTCAGTTTAGAGGCAAAGAGACAAATGTCACTCCCATTTAGTTTGGGTATCATCTTTTCCTTCTCTTTATAACTAAAGCCTTTCCCAGACAATAATGACAGATAAGGATGCCCTGTCCACCATGGAGATCATAAAATCAGGAGCTGATGTCATTGGGATGAAAACAACAAAGAGAAAAAGAGGAAGAGGAATCCAGCTGTTGAATGCATGCTTACCTGAAGGCAACCTGGACACCAGCTGTCTGAATGTCCTTATATAGAAAAGGTGGCCTGCTTCAGCTTCTCCTGTCCCTCCAAGGGAAACTGTCTTGTTGGGTAGCAGCAAACAAAAGAAGAAAGCAGGATGATGACTAGAGTCTAGACTGTTTCAAACATCTTGTCATGTTTCTCTTCTGAGTAGATCCCAGACAGGTAAGGATGTGGAGTAATTTGGAGTAAAAGTTTCTTTGAACTATGTCTAATTACAGAAAGGCATCTAATCTGACTACAGTGATCAATCTGTTTGGTCTAGCTCAAAGGTCTTCTAAAGATGAGCTCATCAAGACCTTCTGCAAAGCTCTGTCCTTTCTTTTAAAAGTTCCATAACACAAAACAAACAAAAGAAGACAAGAAGAAGCACAGGAGCCTAAGTCACTTCAATGTGAGAAGGAAAATACATCTTAAAGTGCTAAATTATTTAAAGAATTCAGAAAATTTGCATTTAAACATTATTTCAATGGAGATAATCCAAGTAGACTGTATTAACTTCAAAGGGAAAGAGCTACCTTCAAAGGGAAGGAGCTAGTGTAAGAAATCTTCCTTATAAAAGACAGACTATTTATATTTGATCTCTGTATAAAATTATCAACATCATTTTGTATGTGATTGAGATTACACACCATGTCTTCTTTTGTTTTTTTGAACTAGGATCTCACTATGTAGCCTTAGCTGATGTGGAACTCAAAGAGAATCTCCTGCCTCTGCCTTACTAGAGCTGGGATGAAAGGCATGCATCACAAGGCCTGCCTCTCTCTGTTTGTTTGTCTTGTGACATGGACCTCTTTAAAGGAAGGACTAAGATTTACAGCAGGTTCTAATGGACTTATCTTTAGACGATCTTTGAGCTAGACCAAGCAGACTGATCATTGTGGTCAGATTAGATTTCTCTGTGTAATTAAACATAGTTCAAAGTACTTCTTACTCCATGTCACCTGTCTTCTTTATTCACTCTTTCGTTTGAGCCCTGGTCTGTTCCTAAGCCTAAAAATTACTTGTCCATTTAAGCTGGTTGACCAGAGAACCCCAGAGATCTACCTATTTCCCACCTCAACCTACGTGGAAATACAGATGCATTGGGGACCTGAATTCAGATCCTTATGCTTGCAGGGCAAGCATTTTACAAAGGAGAGATGGTCTAGACCCTCAGGTACCATTCTTCAGTAGTAAGAGTCTCATCTCAAGAACATTGTCATGGAAACCTAATAAACCTGAGAGAAAATAAATGCTGCTAGTTTCCTTTTTCTTATTTTCTTTACTTACTAAAAAAGTACTGAAACTTCGAGAGTTATACTATCACTTCCTTAAGTATAATTCCCTAAATAGTCGACAAACTTTATGCCCTGCTTTCTATTGAAAAGCCATAGTTTGATTTTAATTCCCTCTTTCCTTATGAATTTGGTTTTCTCACTCCACTTCCCTGTCTTCCTCCTTTTCTTCGAAGGAGAAAGGGTTTTATCTTGAGGACAGGAAAGTTCAATGACTTTTCCATATTCTCAATACTGTGTTAACCCTTTCCCTACCTAAAGATTTTTTTTTCCTTATGAACATTGAGTCATTTGTCTACTCTGTTTCTAAATTACATAGTCCCTTTAAGCAATAGTATAAGCCAGTGACTTCTGCTCCCAGCAGCTACCTCAACAACTCTGGTGAGTGCTGTCAGTGTTAACTCCTTCCCTGGGTACCAGTTCCCTGCTGTTTCCAGTGTACAGTGGGGTACTATGCTCACCTTCATTTCACTACCCTGGTGGTTTCCACTTTGCTCTTTCCTGGACTCCGAGTATTCGGAATTCACCGGCATTATGATAATCTCCGGTTTTCCCTAGTAAATCTGCCTGCCTATTAGAACCACATCTCCATTTTTTAGGAAATTTTATTAAGAATAGCATGGATATTTTTATAAGACTGTCAGTCTGTGAACAAAAGAAAACTTCTCTGAAGCCATGTTTTATATCATCAGTGCTGCCCTCCCTTCCAATTTTTCTAAACCATGAGCCAAAGTTACACCCATTAGTCAAAACACAATTAATGAACATGAAGTGACATTCTAGGTTTTATTTAATATCAGGTTGATGCAATTTATCATCCATTATTTTGCAATGTCTTGAAATGTGAACAATACTGAGCCTTATAATCTTATTAAAGGAAAGTATCTCAGTATGTTTGGGGAATTTGCCGCCCACAGAAAGGTTTCTTACTACACTGGCTATCAACTTCCTATCTCAGCATCAACTACCTTCAGCTCCATAAAGCTGGAGACAGGACTTTGTAGACTACATCTAATAAAAACTTCCCCAGCAAGAGATACTAGAAAGATGCTGTAAATTGGAAGGGGACAATAGTTCCTGTTTGCTGCCTGGAACTTCTTGTCTCTATGAACACAGACTAGTAAGACTGATCCATGGTGGAACAATTGATCTATTGATGGAGATTTTGTATCACAACCCTTACATCCTGGCCCATGCATTCAGTGACAGGTCCATTTAAAGACCCAAATCTGTGATGCCTCTGTCATGTCTGGGAATGCTGTTGATACACCTGTCCATTTCTGAGTTCTTCACGATGTCTGCAAAGTCTTTAGTCTTTCAAGGCAGCTGCATTATTGTTCGTGGATTTTTTTTTTTGGTTTTGTTGTTGGTTTTGTTTGTTTGTTGTTTTATTTTTTGATACATACCCTAATACATATCCACAAACCCCTGTCTCATTGGTTTTCTGATTTTAATTACCTGTAGTACCTAAACTATATGTGATGGGTGTTTCCAAGATTCATGTTCTCCTGTGTGTCATACAGCTTCCAGAGTATACATAGAAAACATGGCCATATATGCTAGATAAATATAGCTCTAAACTTGTGCGTTGTGGCTCAGACAGTAGTTCCCTTTGCAGGAGAAAGAGGATGAATGGAATTGTCAGAAATCTAGAAAGAAAACAGAAGGGAGAAGTGAGATCATAGAAACTCACCCCATGAGTCATAGCAAAGTTTTGCAGAGCAAAGTATAGTTCCATGTCAGGAAACATGAAGACTATGACAAAAAAAAAAAAAAAAAAGCCAAAAGAAAATCTAAATGTTTGATATTTAAATTATCAGGGGGAAAAGCCAAGCAGAAGTATTTATTTAGACACTTCCCTGAGGAAGTGAGATGACCTGACATGGGGAAAAGCTCTCTAGGACAATGCAGAATGATGTGGTGTGAGCCTTGAGAAACAGTTATGGGAGAGATGGAATCAGGATCATTCTAGATCTGTCGGATGTCTGTAAAAAAAAAAAAATGCTATGGATTGACAGTAAAGAATAAATATATTTGTCTGCCCTCAATTAATTTATCAGAGCCATAATTATTAATGTGGCTGTATTTGGAGACAGAACCTTTGTAATGAAGTCTAAATGAGGTCCTATGGGTGGAGCTCAGAGCTAGTCATTATTGTCTTTGCACAAAGAGCCAAGAGAGGTTTTTTTATTTTTTCCTCCAAGTTGAAGACACTCTTAAAAGTGCAGTCATTAATAAGCAAGGAAGGACATTCTCACCAGAAGCCAATGGAAAACTTTAAACTTGGCTTTACCGCCTCCAAAACTGTGAGGAACAAATTACTCTTGTTTAAGGCACCCAGACTGAGATATATTGCTATGATAATCAAACCAAGTAGATAACCGGTTAATAGGTTATGTCACAGTTCTGTTTATATGGTTAAACCATGTGTTTAAAGATTATTTCCTGTCCAGTTCTTATAGGCATTATCTTGAAATTCTTGATCTTCATGAGTCTTATCAAACCGATGCTACCTGACTTTGGTTACTAAGCATTCTCTAGAATCTGGAATCTTAGCATGACTTTGAAGATTTAGGCGAGCTGATTGTTTGCAAATATTAGAAGATCAATTTAACTAAGTGTACAATTTTAATTTAAAAAAAGAGAGAGAAACAACTCATAGAGACAGAACATATAGAAATTATGTTGCTTACCCAAGGAATATTGTGTGTCTTTAATAGTCACCAATCCATACTAATGACTATGCATAAGACACTGCTCTTGCACATACTTATTCTTATACTAGCCTGTGTGTATAGGTTGTGTTGGAGAACAGAAGTTGATGTCTTTCTTTATTGTTCTTCACCATATTTTTTGAACATGGTCTCTCAATGAACATGGAGTCACCAATTTGGCTATAATGGCCAGCCAGAGACCTCTAGACATCATCCTGTCTCTATCTCACCAGCACCAAGATTACAGGCTTTTTCTGCTGTACCTGCATTTTTACATGGCTTCTAGCGGACTGAACTGAGGTCCTTATGACTGTGCCACAGGAACTTTACCAGCTGAGCCATCTCAACAGCTTGTACTTGCCTTTTGACATAAGGAATTATATTATCTTTGGTGCAAAATACACTTGAAGCCTCTCCCACGCTTGGAAATTCTTAGAAATTTTTCCTTAGTAGATCTAAGTCTGTTATCAGAAGAGAAAAGAAGAAAAGAGAAGGGAGGGGAGAAGAAGAGAGGGGCTGGGACCAGTGAACAAAGGTAAATTGATAGCATGTGGTGTGGAGAAGTTAGGCAAACTTCTGAAGCTGAAACAATCTTGAAAGGACTGAGTGAGAGCTTACAGCTGAGGAAGATGACATTCTACAAGCATCCTAGGTATTGCCTCAGACTCTGGGAGGCCAGCTAGCTTGTTCTGTTGTTGCTGTGTTACTTCTACCACACACTGATAAGTATTAAGACTAATCTTTCTACAAGAAAGATACTATGAACTTCAGATTGCACAGATAAACTGTGGAAAGCACCCACAAAAGACTGGAAAATGTCCTCTTTTGTCTCCCTTCATGCCCTCACTGAGCAATCATTCCAGTGGACTAACAGCCGCCCCCAGGGAGAACTGTCTAATCCAGATGATGTTTGACTTAGGCAAATTGAAATGATAGCTTGATTTCTTTAAACAACTATTTGCTGAATTTCCCCTTTTCTTTGTTCTTTGAAACACAGCACTGATGCCAATGCTTCAGCACTTCCATTGGCACTATGAGACAATATTAGTATTGTATGTGTGCCTATTCATGTACTTGTGTGTGCATATGTATGCCTGTAAGAAGGGAGATAAACCTTAAGCATCATTCCTCAGCTGCTGTCCACCTTCTAATTTTGAGACAGTCTCCCATTGGCCCACATCACTACACTAATAGGGAAGTGAGCCCCAGGAACCTGCCTACCTCCACCTCAGTCACATGAGATTATAAGTATGTGCTACCACAGTAAGTTCTTTCACATGGCTCTATAGCTTGTACTCAGGTTCATATTCTTGAATGATAGGCATCTTACCAACTGAGCCCCTAATCTCCCTGAGCCCCTAATTTTCAGTCAATATACGTCAGAAAGAAACATACATATTCATTTGTAAATGTCATGTGCACAGCTATTTTTATTCTTCACTGAGGTGCTCCAAACCTTCATAATTTTCTGTATACTAGTAAATGAACCGAACACATGGAAGATTATAATTTTGTATTGGAAATTCAGCATAGAATAATTCAAACACTATTTGCACCACATAATCTAATGCATTATTGTTCTCTGAGTACCTTAAACAATTATCTCTGAATATCCCATCTGTCTGCCTGTGTCAAAGACACAGAACTTGATAGAGATTAATACCACTGAAATTTGCCTTGTCATAAGCTTCTACACCCAGTGCCAGGAAGAATATACCCTTTAGTTATCAAGCATGTAGAATGCACAAGGTAGTGGCCTATGGACTTCATGCTTATCCATTCTTTTGCTTCTTAGCAAGTGAGAGTTACATTATTTTCACCCACTTTGTGGTATGTGTTCATATGAGTTCTTAATGTTAGTTGAAAGTCTCTTCCATGGCAACCAAGCCATGATTAGAAAACTGTCTGGCTCCCTTTCCAAGCAGAATAGATTTTGTTACAACTTCCTTGTAATTTTAGAGAAGAATAAAAACACTCATGATTTATTATGAGGTCAATGCTAGTTGAGAGGAGATACTCAACATTAGAATAAAAATGAAAATGATAGTTTCCATAAAGCTATTAGAAACCACAACTCATTTCATTCCTGGAATATTGTATAATTCTCTAGACAATGAGATCATAAACAAGAAAATCCCACAGGCAAAATCCCCCCAGAAAGTCCTGAATATTTTAGAACTTTCAGTTATATTCCTCTTTATAATTATGATCTCAGACAAAAGTCAGTTGCCAATAAAAGATTTCCATGTAAGAAATATTGCTATAACAACAAGTATTAAAGTGCTAACAGTGTTCCAAGGAAGTAAAAAACTTCAGTGTCTTTTTATACATCAACATAACAAAGGAAAATGACAACCTATTTTCTTGGAGAACTCTGAAGTATTAATTACATTGTCAAAAGTGAAGATTACATCATACAGGCAGCCAGCCTCTCGACTCATTCATCCATCAAACCCTGACTTGCTAATTCGAATAGTAACCTGTTTGGATAATCAATTTTAATTTAGTTACACATTTTTCTTATGAATGAATAATACTGATCCAAAGGCACAGGGAACTCAAAACAACTGACTAAGCTTTAGTGACTGACCAAGTTCATGCAGTTTTATCTCTGCCCTGATTTGTCTTTTAGGCTAACCTTCAATCATGGAAAGGATCTCAGTGATTCAGGACAGCCTGGTTTCTTCATCTTACAAGAAAGCCAAGTTCAGTAAGAGACTATCATTTGCATCTGATACTAGCACAAGATCCCTGAATATGCCAAAGACAGAGTAGTCTGGGGACTGCCCTTACAGGCACTGTTCTCTCATTAGTTTTAACAGGATTAAATTTTTTTTTAGAATTTTTTTAAATGTTTGTCTATGATTTGTGGTAGTATTGGCCACTCAAAGTGAGGTTGGTGAACCAACAACTTTGGCATGATCTAAGAGACTGCCACCAGCCATGCAGAAACTTGGTCTGCACCCAGACATGCTGAGCCAAAAGCTGCCTTGCAGTCGCTGGATACTGACTCTAAGGAATAAAGGTTGATAATCACCAGGTTAGATTATATGGTTAGATTATATGGTTAGATTATATGGTTAGATTATATGGTGAGGATGGAAGCCTGGCACCTTCCATCTCTCTCTCTCTTTCTCTTTCTTTCTTTCTCTCTCTCTCTCTCTCTCTCTCTCTCTCTCTCTCTCTCTCTCTCTCTCCCTCCCTCCCTCCCTCTCTCCCTCCCTCCCTTCTTTCCTCCCTCCCTCATACCTCCCATCTTACCATCCTTCCATCCTTCCCTCCCTCCCCTCTCTGAGAATAATGTAACAGAAAGCTTCAACTTAGCTATTGTTATTATTCTGTTCATTAGTCAAATGATATCAGTAATTTCCCAAGCAGTGTGGAGAAGGGCTGGCATTTGTCTTATTTCACAGAACAGAAAAGTGAAACTTGGAGAATTTTCAACAAAGTCAGGAGTTATCTACTAAATGGCAGAGTTGAGATCCCCTCTTTTCTACCTGCTCCAAACTCAGACTCCTGCACAAAGGAGTCATGAACTTGACTGTCAGATTTACTCTGTTATTGGATCCGCACCCTAAAGCAGATATTTTTCGCACGCAAATGTGTATGTTAAGTGTGCATACCAGTCCCTTTCGGTACTAAACTTAGGAGGGAAACCAGTTTAACTATGTTCTTAAAGGAAGACATATCCAAAAGGGAAGTGAAGGCTGGGGCTACTTCTGAAACCACAAGTTAAATGGGTCACAAAGCTGAGAGCTCTTAACATTTTCAGAAGAAAGGAAAATAACAGGGGGTGGGGCTATATGCCCCTTCCTCCTCTAAGAAAAAGCACTACGAAACTATTAATATTTCCTCTCACTCATACATTGCCAATCTTCGTTCTCTGGATGACCTAATCCTCACCTGTAAAAGCCAATATTATCAATTAAACAAAGCTCTTATACCAGACAGGCATCTTATACCAGAGAGTGAGTGGAGGGCCAAGCTCTGTCTCTTTTATAAAAGCATCTGAGATCGTTTCTCCCCAGAAGTCAGAGGTAATGATAAGCCAATTCATAGAGATAAATCCTCGTCAAACCTTCTAGAATAAACTTTCCTGTTTTGTTGTAAACTGCAAACAAGGAATTCAGAAAGATTTCTTGAGGAACATTCCACAGCTGTGCCTCTGAGGTGGCAAAATACAAGGCAAAAACTGGCAGAAATTACTTAAAATGCTAAAGTCACAATGGGAGCTATTGCAGGGGTTGTTACAAATGACTTTGGAGATTTGGGGAGGCTAAATCCTCCAAATGCACTGAGAAGCAGCCATTTCATCTGAAGACCGCCATCCTCTCCCCGATACTGCTCGCAGATTGGAGCACCCTCTTATTAAATTACAGTGTTTTATAACCAGTGAATAAAATTGGTATCATGTTTACTATGCAAAATCCCTGCTATTTTTCAAATGGATGTATATATATGTATATATATTTTAATATAAGATTGAAATTTAATTTTGAAAGCACCAAGTGATAAAAACCAACCCACCTAGTTTCAAACCCTGCTTAAATTAGTTTTTTTTTGAATTTCGTATCTAATAACATAGTACAATAATACTGAAATGAGATTAACGCTATGATAGTATTTGTTTAGGAAACCCAGACGGTTGCTATGGAAACAGTCATTCTGCATATCTATGGAAACAGAGACAGTGTTGTAAATAGTGATACAGAAAGGGGAACCTTGTAAACTTAGCCTTCCATTCTAAGAAAAAGAGAGTGTGGGATTGTCAAGCAAGGAAAAGTATATTTTCTTGTAAAAGAATGATTTTTTCACTATATTCTTATCCTCATGATAGGACTTTTAATCTAACATTTCAAGGCTTGATTCTTTAGTCATCTGTCAGTTACTGTGTTCTTATTGATGATCCAAACAAAGACTAGATATATTAATATGAAAATTCACTGGGAATTTTTTTTAGTCTGATAACATTTTATCAGTCAAATATCTTTCCTACTACTAATAAAGTAGGGAACATTGTAGCGAGTATACACTTAATTTGATTAAAATTTGAGAGACTAAAGTAATGGCTTTTGAGAATCTAGGTGTACTGTACACTCCACAGTTATGAACTGGGTTATTAAAATAAATTTTCGGTGGGACAAGTGGCCAACTGGTTGAGGCATGACCTCCAAAACATAAGTGAGGTTTCTTATGTTGTGAACATACTAAACCTTTATTGGAATGCAGGTGGCCTTGTAATGATCCCAGCCTTTGATTCCCCGAATATTTCATGTCTGGCTGAAACGTAATTAGTATTTCTTATTTTCCTTTCAACTTCTGATGTGGCCAAGCTATCATCAGGAAAATAGTGTTGTGCATTGTAGAGTGAATGAAGAAAGTTACTGAAGATCATAATACGTAAAACAGAAACACCGCCCCCCCCCCCGGGACATAATTCTCACCCAAACCCTTGGCAATAATAAAGATAGGATCTGTGCACTTATGAATGTGTAAAGGGTCATCTCGTTTCATCTGAAAAGGTAAGGGATGGTGGCGTAATGTCAACACTGTGGTTTGAGGGAAGCGACAGAAAGGAAAGGGAGGGCGTTAGAGTGTAGCCGTGCCTACCAGATGAAGATACAAGTTCCAGGCCACCTGGTCGAGTCTTGGCATCTCACGCTCTCTTCTTCCTCTTTCTTTTTTTGCTTTTTTTTTTGTTTTTTTGTTTTTTTGTTTTTTTGTTTTTGTTGTGTTTTTGTTTTGTGTGTGTGTGTGTGTGTGTGTGTGTGTGTGTGTGTGTGTGTGTGTTTAGCTCCGTTGTTAATGGGTGCACAGAAATAGAACTAATAGTCATCTGGGAGCTGACAGCCGGGCTGACTCCTCTTTGTGAGTTCCTGAATGCTTCTAACATCGAACAAGCAATTGTTTCAAATTAATCGCTGTTGTGTATTTTAGATTTTTATTTGAATCTAGGTTTTTTTTTTTTTTGTCTTGTTTGTCATTTTTAAAGCTTTCATAACACAACTTTATGCTATTCACTTTGATAACTCAATTTCAAAGTTAAAGTAACTTTCAAATGATGATTTAGAAAGCTATGAAGCTGGGAACTGGCAGTGGAGCAGCTGTCCACCCTGGGTCAATCAGAGCTACTCCATTCGGTTTGAGCCCCACTGACTAAAAGATACGGATGACTAATATGTTACTAGACTGTGATTCCTTCCAGTTTACAGTACTGTGGTGTTATGGTTAGTTGTCAATAACTATTGAATTTAAAAATAACTATTAATCAACTAGAAACATAGCTCAGTTGACAGAGTACATGCTTAGCATGTATGAAGCCCCAAGTTCAATACCCACCAACACATAAAATGCCTTAACACCAAGGATTCCACCACTCCCCCAGGGGAAGCAAAAATGTCAGACGTTCAAGTTCATTCTTTCTGGCAAGGGGAGTTCAAAGCCAGCTTGAACTACATGAGACCTTCTTTTACACCAAATTATACATTTAAAATATGTTGGCAAAACATTTCTTTTGCAAATCAAATTTTGCTTAGTATTACTGTGTACAGTGGGACTGGTGAGAAAGGTGTCTGGAAGAAGCTGAACTATTGTGGTCCTTCCTACCCCTTCCCTGAAAGCAACTTGAGAAGTCTCTGCTTAACCCAAAGGTTCATGAGTAAAAGGTTAACGTCCTGGGAAGGGCACAGGCAAGGAATCCCAGCCACCAGTCCCACTGATCACTTTTAGAAAGCTGTTGCATGGTATCAATGGATTGCCTATTCTCAAGTGGCCTCTCCCACCCCGAGAATATTTAATGCTGTTTGCTAGGGTTAACCTCTCTAGCAACGTTTTTAAACTATCAAACAGGAACCTCCAATATAGCACTGAGAACTAACCAAAATCATCCTCGTTAATTTAGAAAATATCTTTGTAAGGGAAACCTTCATGATTGAGTGCATTCATTCATAATAAATAGAAGCTGTGTGCACTGAGCCACATATGAGCCAAGGCCCGAGCTCAAGGACATTGAGTAGAGTTGGCTCTTTCCTTTCAGCTTTCCTTGCGTTCTGAGGGTCAAGCTCAGATAGCCAGGCTTAAGCAATTATTTTTACCCACTGGGCCATCTTGCTGACCCTGCAGTGCCTTTTTATTGTTTACTTTTTTGTTTTTGTAGTTGAAGAAAGCAATTGTGCCACCACAGAGATGATGAATTTTGTGTGTCAAGTTGGCTGGCTGTGGAGGTCAGATGTATCATCAAATGTTGGTCTGAATGTTTCAATAAGACACCTTCGAATAAGATTCAGATATAAGTTGGTTGACACTGGATACAATATACCATCCTTTTTTTTAGATAATTCAGGTGGATATATTCCAACTAATGGAAGACCACAAAATGAAAGGATGAACCTCCCTATGCAAGAAGAGATGCCCAGAGGCACCCTTTGATCTTCTCTAGCATTGACTTTTCCTCTCTTTATATTTAAAGTACTACTTAGTCCTCTGTCTTTAGTGTTCCCGTGATTTCTAGCAAATATTTGATGCACCAAGACTTCATCACCATCTGAGTGAAGTCTTTAAATGTATCTATGTATTTGTGTGTATATATATGTATGTATGTATGCATGTAACCTATTGAACTATATCTCATCAATCTTTTTAACTATCATCTATCTACAGATTTATCATTCCATCTACATACCTATTTCTATCATCTGCCTATAATCTAGCCATCTGTCTATCTAAATATCTATCTACCTAAAATATATCTATTTATCATTCCAATTAATGAATCCCCATTTATTATAATCTGAAGAAGAAAAAAAAAGTATTCTTAAATCTTCAGAAAATTCTCCATGAGTTTCTCATTTCACCAGTAGAAACAGGAATTTTTCTTTTTACCTTGGACTATCTTTTTAAAATTTTTATATGGTCCTCTAAGAGGACATTTATAGTATGTTTCTCAAAGCAAAGAACAGATGCAATGCAATACATCGCATGTGTAAATCAATGTCACTTGACCCTCTATGAATCACAGCTTGGGACAGAGAAGTAGGAGAACTGAAAATGCTGATACTCTGCCTGTTGCTGCTCCTTGAGTCATAGAGTCCTTGGGTCAGAATCCATGTAACTATGTAAATTAACAAAGGCAGTGCAATATTGGATCTTTCTCAGTGGGTCAGCATCTATGTAACTACGTAAATCGACAAATATAGTGCAATATTGGATCTTTCCTAGTTAATTTAATTTTTCAAGAACTATTTGAGAAGTTATATACTCAGAATGTAGTCACAGTTAATGGTTGTGTGAAACCAAAATTTTCCAAAGGTAAAGTCCTCTTTGTCTCCATTATTGTAGGTTAAACTCAATGAATCATCTCTCATAAGTAGAATGTGGCAGAAGGAATAGGGTGTGATGTCTAAGGCCTTTTTAAGAGGGTTTGTCTTCCTCCCTCATTCTTGCTCTTGATCACCTTTTATTTTTTTTCCAATTTTTATTAGATATTTTCTTCATTTACATTTCAAGTGTTATCCAGTAAGTTCCCTATACCCTCCCCCATCCCCTCCCTGCTCCCCTACCCACCCACTTCCACATCTTGGCACTGGCGTTCCCCTGTACTGGGGCATATAAAGTCTTCATGACCAAGGGGCCTCTCTTTCCAATGATGGCCAACTAGGCCATCTTCTGCTATATATGCAGCTAGAGACACGAGCTCTGGGGGTACTGGTTAGTTCATGTTATTCTCCCGCCTATAGGGTTGAAGACCCCTTCAGCTCCTTGGGTACTTTCTCTAGCTCCTTCCTTGGGAGTCCTGTGTTCCATCTAATAGCTGACTGTGAGCATCCATTTCTGTGTTTGCCAGACACTGGTATAGTCCCCCATGAGACAGCTATATCAGGGCCCTTTCAGCACTATCTTGCTGGCATATGCAATAGTGTTTATGTTTGGTGGCTGATTATGGGATGGATCCCAGGCAGCCGCAGTCACTGGTTGGTCCATCCTTTTGATTCAGCTTCACACATGATCTCTGTAACTCCTTCAATGTGTGCTTTGTTCTTAATTGGTCACCTTTTATTAATGAATCTGTTTGCCATGCACAAACCATCTAGAAAACTTGCCAATTCCATGCTAGCCTCTAAAGGGCTGTAGAATTGACAGACACGTTGGCCTGGATGAATGGAACTGAATAGGAAAAGAAGTTCCTGTACTCTGAAATTCCTCATGATACTTACAAAATCAGAAAAGTCTATACTACCCATTGTTGGTGTAATAGTGGCCAAGACATTAAAGATGTATGATATTAGGCTATCATCAGTAATCAACAAAATCATGATAGTTCTCTGCTTATTAAATGGAATGTATAAGTGTCCTAGTTTTTTTTCTGTGACTGTAGCAAGCATCATGGCCAACCAACTTGAGTAGGAAAGACATCATTTTAGCTTAGTCTATTGTCAAGGGAGGTCAGGGCAAGAACTCAAGCAGCAACCACAGAGGAATGCTGCCTACTGACTTGCTTCCTCTTGTCCACTCAGTTGCCTTTGTCACACAGTCCAGGCCCATCTACTTAAGTCTGGCACCACCACAGTGCAGCAGACTCTCATGAGTCCATTATCAATTTATAACTTGCCCCACAGGCCAGTCTGAAGGAGGCGATTTCTCAGTCAAGGTTTCCTCTTTATGGATGGCTTTGGTTTTCTGTCACATTGACAAACATGTGACCTATATATTCAGACACAAAAACATTTGCTACAAATAAAGCATTGTGTAAAGAGATTGAACCATGACTGTGACATTCTAACACCTTTAACATGCATATACCACTTGACACCATTCCTGGCACAAGGCCTGTAATCACTAAACCTTATTCCCTGCTTGTTTGTTTGTGTTCCCAGCATAGGATATTTATGACTGCTTATGTGCTCTTACCTATCAGTTCCCTTCTCTGTGTCTGTGACAAATATCTTCTTGTAACTGTACTGCATCAAGAGGAAAATCATCTCTCCTTTAGGATTACTGAGCAATCAACATCAAAATGAATCATGTAAATGAATATTTAAAAGTTACTGTTACTTAGTCTGATTTTGTTTTGAGATAGAGGAAATGTCATCACTTAGCCAGGGTCACAAGGAAGAGAAGCAGTGTGTCATTCTCACCTGAGCAATCCCCTAATACACCTCAGGTTTCATACCAGAGACTCTAAATAGTTGTCATACAGTCCAAAATCTGAACAAATAGCTCTTTTGGAACATAAGGGAAAATATTAAAAGTTTATATTCATTAATATTTATTTGATTCATTAAATAGATGTTTCCACGTGCCTTTCATAATGTTCAGGACACAATAGAAGACATATTATTATGTAAGTCTTCTGTTTATATATATTAATTTATATATTCATATATGTTATCTATATTTTTTACAGGAATAAAAATGTCTTTGGAGGTTGATCAAGAACTTTTTATGCATACTGTTAGGTTCCTGCAAGCATTTGGAAGACCTCTGCCATAGATCAGGATTGAAATTAAAATTGTTACTGACACTTAGCCTTTACAGGAATCAAAACAAATTGTGCTTCCCAGCTTACAAGTGTGTTTCATAGAGAAGTACATGATAAAGTGGCTGAATTTAAGAACTATTTTGGAATGGCAGATAAGGAGTACTCCTTTCTTTGAGACAAAGTGTATTTGTATAATGACCACCGAGAATGTAGTTGTGTAGAGCAATAACCAAGTAAAAATTATTCTTGAGCCAGAGACTCATAGATGTTGTACTGTGGCCTAGTTTAGCATCCCTCTCTGCTGTCCACTGGCAAGAGGTCTTAGGGTTTTCTCCCAACCCTAGATCATTTATAGTGGTACTTAGAGCACAGCTGATCTTCAAAATATGTCACATATGAAACATGTATGCAAGGTAAGAGGGCACATGTCCTTATTCCCAGCACTTGGAAGGCTGATGTCCTAGAATTGCAAATACAGGGCCAGTCTGGCTATAGAGGAAGATCTACATAAATAAAGTACATTTCTGGGACAAATTAGGGCCTTTAGCATGATACTTACCATGCAAAGTGCTATTACTCATTAATTTATATAAATCAATGTGTTTACAGAAAATCTTCATGCAAATTTCTAAGATGGAGAAAATACCTTGGTATAGATGACAATGTACTGTTGGTCTTCGAGACAGTATTGCATATTTTGTGGGCACAGTAGTTTTTTTTTTAATTCAAAGGTCAAATTTGACATCAACCTTTCTATGTATATAACAAAATAGAACCACTCTATCAACTGTGTGTGTAAATATGCTACATGTATGGGCTTCATATGGATGTGTGCACTTGCATTTGTAGCTGTACATTTGTGTACATTCAGATAGAAACCAGAAGTTGATACCAGTCACACCATATCTTTATTTTTATTTTTAATCATGTGTATGTATATGCACACATGCACACACGTGTGCCTCTGTGTGTGCATATGAGTACAAGTGACTGCAGGTACCCTTGGACGAAAGAAGAGGTCATCAAATACCATGCAGCTAGCATTAAAAGCAGGTTTAAGAGTCCAACATGAGCATTGGAATAAGAGCTCTGGTCCTCTATAAGATCACACAGTGTTATCTTATAGATGTAGAACTCACTGATTCCACTAGCCTGGTTAATTCATGAGTTCTAGGGATACACCTGTCTCCACCCACCCCACTGAGGTTACATATGCATGATGACGTGTTCATTTTTTACATGGTTGCTAGGGATTCTGACTTAGTTCCTCATGCTTATGCTAGTATTTTACCTACTGAGTCACCTCACAAGCCCCTACCCTGACAATTCTTGATACACTAAGAGGTGTGGAACTATTGCCTTTGATGGTATACACAGCATAGAAGTACCCCTTAATCTTTGGTGATTTTGAGAAGGATATGTACGATGCAGAACAACCATAATGATCTTATGTATAAGAATAGTGTCATAGAATAGTATCAGGGATTCTACACTTCGCCTGTAGGATAGCATTTTAAGGATCTTATACATCATCCATAGGATAACATGCTAAAAATCCTATATATCAACTGTAGGATAGCATTCTAGGGATCCTACACACCACTTTAAGAGAATTTTAGGAACCATTTGTTCAAACTAAACTGGGGGACTTAAGGAACAATGCAGTACTCTGGTGTCTCTCACTATTATTAATGACCAAGAAATTATGCAAAGCGTAATTATTTTTAGTGCGACACTGTACCGTTTGAAGTTTCTAAATGAGCCATAATTCCGTTGTGGTTTGCTCTGTTGTCTCCTCTCACTATCTTTGAAATTTTAACTTACATATTGGGAATTTCCTCTATGGAAAATAAAACTACAGTGTTGGACCATTCACCATCAGATTAGAGCTGAATGAGCTGCTAAGAAGATGTCAGTGACAGCTAGACTGCGTCACCGCAAATATGAACAATAAGTTGTGGCCATTGACAGAAAGTCAATTCATAGAAAAAAAATACTTGAACGAGTAAAAAAAAAAAAAAACCTTTGAAATAAGCTAATCTCACTATTAAATCCAATAGTTCACAGTATTTGTGATTGGATATTGAATATACATTTGACATAAAACTCCACAAATTTAAGTACATAGTTTCTTCTGATAAAGTCCAATTCTCTCAGGAGTTTTAAGGGCTAAAGTCATTACTAGACAGAAGAAAAGTTTCCCAGATTATTTTCATGCAAGGGACATTTACACATCTGTGCTAATTATAGAGTTATAAGAGAATCACCAAGTAAAATTTTGCATTACACTTTCTGTTGTATAAATTTGGATACAGGGTAAATACACATTGTGTTGAGAATTTTGAGCATTATTACTCTATCCTCCCCTATCGTGTTTATACATTTTTCCTACTCAGACAAGTCTGCTTTGTCCAGGAATGTACACTTTCTTGCAGCTCACATCTCATTCCACTGCCAAAGAGACATTGTCAACATTAACAGAGCATGTCCTTGTCCTTCCCAGGGTTCATATTTTAGCACCTGCATCTCCCCAGGGAGGCCTCATTTTATATTCTTTTCCTTATGTCTGTATTCTAGTTGTTTTTATCTTTCAATAATTCTTCAAAATTGAATACTGGGACCTTTAGTCCATGATCTTCCTTGTCTTGCTGTGGTAGGCCTTACAAAAATCATTCACTGAATATATGCAAGCACTTGTGGGAATTGGATAGTGGAGGACATGGTTTTGATTTGTTAAATGTTTGGTCTATTCATTTGTGATAATCACTGTAACAAAGTTCTACAAACTAGATTGCATGAATCGTATATATTTATTATTCCACATTCCTGAAAGTTAGGAGTCAGAGCCCACTGTAGTTAGTTCTTCTGAGGCTATGAAGACGAGTTCTAGGAACTTCCATTGCTTCTAGAGTTTGGCTTGGGAACCTCAGCATTCCCTGGCTTGCAAATGTATAGTCTTCATTTCTGCCTACATGTTCACATGGTCTTTTCCTTACATATATGCATGTCTTTTAGTCTTCTTATTTATAGAACCATTCAGAGATTTGGACAAGAGTTTGCCTAAGGACCTCATTTTGAAATAATCTTCTCGAGGAGCACCCTGTTTCTGAATTTGGCCACATTCTGAAATTCTAAAATTGGGCCTTTAGCATATAGACTAGGCACAACTCAACCCCAATGTCCAGTAAACTCTGTTTTCCAGAACATTCCCCTGAATCCTGCAAATGGATGACTTGAATCCATAGAGCCCTCTCTGTGTGAGATGCTAACATTCTAGATAATAAACATGGCACAGCATGTTAACACAGCTCAAATTTTTGGAACATCCCAATTTGTATCTATGTTATTACTCATTCTATGTCCCCAAGATGACAGAGGCAGAAATCATGGTCATTTACTTTCATGTTCCTATATTGTAAAAATGAAAGTACTAAGAAAGTTTTGGTTTTTGTTTTCTTCTCCTTTAAAAATCTAGCAGCATGTATAAACCAGTCACCCTAACACAAAATAGACTAGGTCTTTTTAAAAGGATAATTCCCTCCTCAAAGTTATAATATTTGCTAGAATAAAATTATGTCCCTTTTTTCTTATACTTTCAATTTCTTTTATCTAAGAGTTAATGAGTTCACCTGGGTTTAAGGAGATTTGTAATGGATTTTTAAATCCTTACTATTATTATTTTTATTATAACACTAAGTTATTAATACCAAGCTAAAAATGTCACTCAACATGAAAAATGAAGTGCTAATATCTCTTAGCTTTTAAGAAATACATTATATGAAGAGTCCATTATAGAAATAATCTCAGATACAGTCAGTTCTCAAAAAGACCTGGGAAATAAGGTTGTTAAATCATGATGTTACAGACCATTAGAACAAATAAATTGTTAAACATACCAAAACTTCAGCCTAAGAAATGCTCCCTAGAGATCAGTGACAATTCGTACTAAAATCATAATCATATATCAAATATTGTCACTTAAAGTTAAAATTACTAATAGTCAATGATGATAATACAAAATCCTTCAGGATTTGTGCTTAATATGACCTGCCATCTTGGAATGGATATTAGACCATGAAGGGAATAGTTGTTTAGTGTCCGTTGGCTGACATCTATAAGAAATGGCAAATGTATAGAATGGTCCCCTTAGGCTGTCCTCACAGAGACAAAGACAGCTGCTCCCTGGGAAGGCTGAGGGGCTCCGGTGCTGGACCAATAGCTCCAGATGTTCTATTGGAGTGAATATGGATGATGAGTGCGAGGCAATTGTGAGAACTTAAATTCTTGCAAGACCCGGAACACCTGTGCCGAGGACATTTGTGAATGGAATTCTGACTCATACTTTGACTCATATTCTTATGAAAGTGAGCAGAATTCATGTCACTTCCACTACATAAGAATTCACTGCCCCACCTGGGCATATACAGCCACCAAACCCGGATGTTATTGTGGATGCCGGGAAGTGCTTGCTGATGGAAGCCTGATATGGCTGTCTCCTGAGAGGCTTTGCCAGAGCCTGACAAATACAGAGGAGGAAGCTCACAGCCAACCATGGGACTGAACTCAGGGGTCCCTGGTGGAGGAGATGGAGAAGGAACTGAAGGAGCTGAGCGGGTTTGCAGCCCCATGGAGGGAGCAACAGTGTCAATAGGCCAGACTCCCAGAGCTCCCGAGGACTGGACCACCAACCAAAGAATACTTTGCAGAAGAGAGCGTTTGAGAGCTGGAGGTTGGGGAAGAGTATCAGAAAGTGTTGACACTGAGGTGGCGATGTGACATTGCTTTTGCAGTTGTTGACAGCCAGTGACTCTGGATATCTAGATGAGATTGGGTCCTTCAGTGTTACATCCATTCCCTAGGAGCTATTGTCTACTAAAGGTTTTATAGTCAGACAGGTTCATTTTCTTTAATGGTGCAGCCACTTTGAGAATGGGGATCAAGAAGAGAAAAGAAAGCATAGTATATTGAATATATGCATACATTTATCAAAAGTCAAGAAAAAAAAATGTAAAGAAATGAAATGTAATCACATAGTTTAGAATTCCAAAGATATAATGAAGCCAGGCATCTCCTCCTTAGGAAATGTGTTCCCACTAATTAATCACACAAGACAGTCGGGTTTCTGACTTCAGGCTCACACTTCATTTCTCTTTTTCTTAACCAGTATTAACATTCCGCAGATTAATCACCAGCTACCACAAACAATACTCTGCAGACCAGAACTCAAACAAACACAATTAATTCACAGACCCTCAAGGTTAGAAGACACTGAAGAGCATCCAGATGATTGTACACAAAGAACATATAGTTGGCCTGGGATTCAAATTTTCTGGAATTTTCTCAACATGTGTCAAGTTTCAAATCAAAGTTACCATGGGATGTGCACATAAATTCAGCCTTTGAAAAAAATGAACCATACTACTGATATATTCAGTCATAATTACTGCTATATTAGCCGCTAAATTATTAATTTTAGATGGCTGTTTTGTCTCCTCAAATAAATTGAATAATACTGTAATCCTTATGCAAGTACAAGAAACAAAGCACAAGATAAATTTCAGAAAGTGCCTATTAAAATAGAATTTATATTTCAATTGTTTGTCTTATACTGTGTCATATTGTAGTGGAAAATAGTGGGATAGAACAACTTATACTGACTTCCAGGGCTTTTGTCAGTATGTATAACATAAATGTAGTGTTTTACATGCTATCCAGTGAGTCTTTCTTACCTCTTCTTTGTGTGTAATGAAACCATAGTAAGAAATAAAGACAATTTATTGTTTGAAAAGATAATTTTGAAAAGTCTTTTCATCTAAAAGCAAGACAGCAGAAGTGTGTGTGTGTGTGTGTGTGTGTGGTATATTCTCTGGGAAGACAAAATACTAATGAATACATTTTAGTACATTAAAAATACTCAATTCTGTGCACTTAGTTACCTTTTATTAAATTCAATTTTATTTATGCTATATATTTTTAGCAAAACTGGTGAGAAATTTTGCAGAGTAAAGTGTGTCTTTGTTATTTGAACCAAAATTATTTTTTTTAAAACCTCTTAAGGAAAAGGTGTAAGAACAGGCTGAGGTGGTGTGGTAACATGCCTGCCACATCAGCTTTCAAGAGGCTAAGATATGAAGGCAGAGAGCTCAAAGGCAGCCTGGGCTAGGGATCCATCTGTCTATTCCTAGAAAGACTGCCTTTATTTTTATAGATTTATGTCCCAGATACTTTGACACTAGTCAGAAGTGTGCTGAAACTTGGGTGTTGTTACATTCAGGATAACATTAAGTGAGTTTTTCTTCACCTCCAAGCTAAAGGAATATGACTAATTCTACATTACATCCCCAAACCCACAGTTTCTCTTTCTTCATTTTTAATAGTATTAAATGAAAGTTTTCCAAATTAAATGATTCATAATTGTTGATTGCTTATGCTGTGTAGCTCATGTCCATTCAATCCTGTTCAACATATCCATTTTGCATGTGCTACCCTCCCAAAAGTCACACAGTGGCAGAGAATGTCACTTAGTAGTGTTGTCAAGTAAACCTTATATAATAGCCTATTATTACATCATGGTACCTATATCATCTGCTTCATCTCACTATATCATCCAGGATGAATCATCTTATATGTTGGGAAGCAAGGGAGGGCCATAAACAGCAGTAGAAGAGAACTTTCAGATCTGCAACAGCCTGCAGCTGGATCTCTGCACATCAAACCCCATTAACACTATGTTAATAGGGAGGCTGCTCTCAGCCAAAGCTGGGGGTGGGGGGTGGCTATCTCTCTCCCTACTCCCCTCCTTCAAGCTGCCCTTCCTCCTTTCCTCATTCACACAGAATCACACCTGTGCCTCCACCTCATATACACTCAGGATCTCCTGTATGTTTTCTCACAGGTATTTCTTTAGATAAATGTCTTGGATCCTGCCTCATTGAGAGTCCAGACTGGCATAGGTAGTCTCCACCAAGATGCAGGGATGAAGCAAAAAATAAAGACAGCTTGAATGCAGGAATAAATGGCACATAAAGGGTGAAGGATTTTCTCCTGGTGGTAATGATAAAAGGAACATTCCAGCAAACGCTCTTGTAGAAAAACAATAGCACAATATAGAAGCAATAAGAGCCTTGTCCAGGGGAGATGTCCTTGGGAAGGTGAGCAATACTAGAGTATTTAATATGATTGAACATATCAAAAGAAGACAAACCAACCAAAGAGGAGCTTAGAGGTCCACTGTTGACAGACACTGGAAAGCTAAGTGACAGAGAAACAAATTAACTGCCTAGGGAATGATGAGCAGAATTTTAAAAAACATTTGGAAGACATCATTACAGAAACATGAGGCCAAATAGATGATACTGCCTCATTTCCCATATGGGTAATCAATGGATGATTCTGAAAAACTTGAAAACCGAATAGCAATAGCAGCGTGGCTTGTAAGTAGAAAGAAGATGCTTAAAAGGTTTGGAACAATAGAGGACGTTTAGAAGCAGGCTGGGCATGGCTGCTTTTCTTAAAATCAGCATGAGCTTATTGTACATAGTGCGGGGACTGGGTGCACTTATATAAAAAGCTGGGTAGAGCAATTTCTTTTCTAAAACTTCCTAAGAATCTTATTAAATATAATCAGAGCTGAAAACATTATTTCAGTATAGAGTGTTATGCCATATTAGAATCTCTGCCTTCAAATCCCAGTGGCTTCCTCCTTCAGGAGAATCATTGGCACTGACGACCTGGATTTCAGAAACTTCATCTGTGAAGGGGGACAATGTTATGACTACTTCATAGAAACACCATCAGGCGTGCAGAAACACACTACAGGCATATGAGAATGAGTGCCAGAAAGACCAGCTATACATAGACCCTTCTCTTCTTATAGGTTCCTGTGTAGAAGTCACAGGTGGGCAGAGGTTGACACAGTGGATGAGAACAAGGCCTCCAGAGCTTACTGCATGCAGGTCAAATCCCCGTGCTTCATTTTTCTCACCTATGACCTTGGACATGAACTTAAATTTCTCCAAAGCTATTTACAGTTAATATAAATTACTAAAAGATACTTGAACCAATTCCCTCTGTGGCTGCTTTTAGGGGAAAAGAACCAGAAGCACACACCAACATATAGCATAGCCTGTGCCTATCAGGTAGTTAATATCATGCACATGCCCCCTTTCTTTCTTTTCTCAGATCTTCAGTCATTGAAAGAACTTTCTGTTAATATATTCCCTTGGGTCTTCTGCAAATGTAGGTTAAGTCAGACTTGTAACAATGGTAAAAATATTAACTCTTTTCAATCTGAGAATGATTTTTTTTTTCAATAGAGCATGAAAAAACATTGAATTCACCCGCCATCCTCTTTGTTAAGTGCTGTCTAGGGAGACAGAGGTCAAATCCAACCCCTATCATTTTCAGCACTGTGAGGTCAGACAAATCAAGAGGTGTGTTCACTGCTGCCGTGCTACACCCATATCTGTAAGACCACTGTGAAATAAAGCTTAGCTCATAAAGCATTGTATATACAGTATTTATTGTTATGCCTGGAACACAGTGGATGTTCAGTGAGTGTCAGAGGTCAACTGCACAACTAGCGTTATCATTACAGTAATGTTCCCTCTCATTTACAACCTTGAATAGAAGATATATCCATCTAAGAAATCATCCAAAATACGGTATTAATTCCTGGTTCTATTTTCATGTGTGTTCGTGTACATGTTCCTATGCATGTGTATGCATGCACCTGCACTCAGAGGCACCGAAAGGCCAGAGGTCTATTCTATGTCAGGAATCTTCCTCAGTCATTTTCCACCTTGAAGTATACTTTAAACATTAAATATAGTGGGGAAGGAGGGTGGGATCGCTGCAGATGACTGAAGATGGTAGAGACCAGGGGATTCAGATCCCCTAGAGCTGGAGGCCAGCTTTTGGTCCTGTGGAAGAGCAATATGTTCTCTTTAACACTGAACTATCTCTCTAGTCCTTCCATTTTATTTTTTGAGACACGGTCTTTCCCTGAACATAGAGCTTATCCATTGGCTAGAATGGCTACCCAGGGAGTTCCAGGGTTCTTTCTGTTTACACTTCACCAGACAAACTTACAAATGTGTACTGCTGCACCCAGGCTTATAATGTGGGTGTTCACGTTCTCATGCTCACTTGGGATACACTTTACTCATGGGCCTATCTTCTCAGGCCTCCTGATTCCTTAAATCTTCATACATTTGACATGTTGGAAAGAATCGAGCCTTTTGCAATTTATTTATAGTTTTGGTAATAAATGTTTTGATATTTTAGCATTTTATTAAGTATTTTCATTTGTGATTCCTGAAATCTACATTTAAAACATAGCTCTAAGGTGTAATGTGCACGCGTGCGTGCGTATGTGTGTGTGTGTGTGTGTGTGTGTGTGTGTGTGCATGTGCACATATGTGTATGTGTGTGCCCTCTACTGTTTTCTCTTGTTAACAAGACATGTTTATGCACATGTGTTCTACAACTGAAAATAATAAAATAAAAATGGCAAGTAGGTTTTTAAGATTTACTAAAAATTCATCTATGTGCATGTATGAGAGAGCATGTGAGTTTACGAATGTGTGCACAGTATACACAGAGTGAGAAGAAGGACTTCTATTCCCTGAGGATGGAGTTACTGGTGGCTGGGAACCTCCTTTTGTGTGTCTGTTGTTGTGTGGGCGTGCATGCATGTGTGCCTCCAGATGCACTCCTGAAATGCTTCCCTACGATCAAAACCATCAACAGGAGACACATGCATTTGAGACGTTATTTTTAAAAACTTGTATTTATTTCTAATTCTTTCTTTGTGTGTGTGTGTGTGTGTGTGTGTGCCCATGAGTGTGTGTGTGCGTGTGTGTATATTTGTGTATATATTCATATATGAGTTGTGCTCTCTGCACCTCTTGCAGCCAATTATGTTAAATGCAGAGTAATTTCAAAAGAATGAAGTTTTATGGCTAAGGTTTCCTAAGCAATTACTAAAATAAACAACCCAAACAAAACTTTTGTAATGTTACTTTTTTAAAAAAAAAATTTTTTAGACGATCATTTCAGTTTTTCTTTGCTGAGGAAGAAAGAAGTGGTCAAAATTATCCAGAGATCATTTATTTTTCTCCTCTCTATGTATCTTCCTCTCTGTGTCTGTCTGTCTGTCTGTCTGTCTGTCTGTCTGTCTGTCTCTGTGTGTCTGTCTGTCTGTCTGTCTGTCTGTCTCTCTTTGTGTTTGTGTGTCTGTCTGTCTGTCTGTCTCTCTCTTTGTGTTTGTGTGTGTTATGTGTATATGTGTCTGTCTCACTTCTTTTTCTTTCATTTTTTCTTTCTTTTCTTCTCTCTTGTAACCCCAGCTGGCGTCAGACTCACTATGTAACACAAACTGGCACTGAACTCTTGCTACCTCTGCCTTCATTTCCCAAGTGCTGGGACAATAGGAGTAAGCCACTGGGTCTAGGTTTTGATACTGGAGATGGAACCCAGGGCTTCCTGGCTGCTGATAAAGTTTTCTGCATACTGAGCTGCAGCCCAGCCCACATACTATATGTCTTTTTGCCATTGCTTTTAGAGACCGGATCAATTTAGTTCTCAGTTTAGTGATACAAGGTCACCTCAAGCTTTTTCTGTCCTATGTTATGACTTAGAAAAAATGATAACATAAACAAAATTAAATATCTTTGCAAAATTCAGATCATAGCGGATAACAATATGTATAATATTTCTGAACATTAATGTTGAATCAGCATAAAATGTCCATATGTATAGTGTGAACTGGCACATGTGTTTATAGTTTAGATGTAACAGTAGTTCATGATTCAGTTGCCTTCAGGAAGAACCTTAATTTAAACAGACCTGGCCATTTTTGGTTAGATATACAAATTAAAAGTTCTTTGAATTGTTCTACAATAGATGTAGCTTTTCTTTTTTTTTTTTCCCTTGTTCCGGTCAATCCCGCTTGCTCCGCTCGACCCCGCTCGCTCCCACTTGACCCTGCTCGCTCCAGCCAGCCTCACTTGCTCCTGGCCGCCCCCCTTACGGCCCCCGCTAGTTCCAGCCGTCCCTGCTTGCTCCGGCCGTCCCCGTTCGGCTCCGCTCGCTCCGGACAGTCTCGCTCGCTCTGGTTAGTCTCTCCGGTCCAAGGATTCATTTCTTATTATTCTTCATAAGTACGCTGTAGCTGACTTCAGACACACCAGAGGAGGGCATCAGATCTTGTTACGGGTGGTTGTAAGCCACCATGTGGTTGCTGGGATTTGAACTCATCACCTTCAGAAGAGCAGTTGGGTGCTCTAACCCGCTGAGCCATGACCTATCTTGCTGATCATACTTAAATTATTACATTATCATATAAATGTAATAATTATTATAAATTATTATATATTTTGAGACAGAATCTCAAGTATCCCAGCCTGGCCTCAAACTCTGCAGCCAACGCGACCCTGAACTCAGATTCCCCTGCCTCCATTGCCCAAGTGCTAGAATGACAGACAAGGGTGGGTTAACTCCATATTGGGAAATGAACCCAGAAGTTTGTGTTTGTTGGGCCAGCACTCTGCTACCTGAGCTGTATCCCAAGTCTCTTACTGAGTTATGCCTTGTGTTGAAAACCCCATCACAAACTAAATCTTAGGCCACAGGGAAGGAATGCTCTTTCTTTCCTTACATTTCTTTTATTCTGAGAAAAAGAGATCTGCCAAAATACGATGGAGTGCTCTGACTCAATAGCTTTGTTTTCCTGTTTTTACTAAGAAGAGATTAAACTATTAGAAATACAGAGGGCAGGCAGAAGAAGGCTGGTCAAGTATCAGAGAATTTGATGGGATTTGCATTCTAGGTTAATAAACATCTTCTATTTGAGGGAAATTAAAGATTTCTCTGTGGAATCCGAAGGTCGGCACTCCATTTTATCTTGATATGAAAGTTGAAGGTCAGATCTGAGATAATTAGTTGGAGCATTCCAGAGAAAAGTAAACACTGCTCACCTATCTCAAAATAATTCTTATTTTCCCTGCTGATTCTGAAATCAAATCAGAAACAAAAATCTTTCTGCATTCTGGTACCGACTGGCTAACTGTCTCTCATCCATGTAATTTGGCTAAGATATGAGTTGGGAGAAGCAATACATCCTTAGTTCTAACTGCAAACTCCTTCTAGTCAAGCCAGCAAAGAAGGAGATGCATTGGCAAGAGTCTCGGGAAAGATTTCCTTACCCTTCTTGTTAGGGAGTTGAAAAGTCACCCTAGTCTGATATGCTATAGCACAATACCACAAGTGACCTGACTTTGTTACTGGAGGACAGCATCTGACCCTAGTGTTTCTAGGTTCTTAGCCTCTTATCTAGAACTTCACAATAAGAGTTATATAACATAGATTATATAAAAAGCAAGGTAATTTTATTTGGAGGAAAGCAGTAGTATAGACCAAAGATGGATAACTGTAAATATTGATTGGGAACCATATGAGGAAATATACTTAAGGACCCAAGCGAGCTACATGCCGGGGACTCTTTTTAATGGGATGGAAGGAAAGAAGAGTTGGTTTCCAAAAATCAGAGTTGGGATGATTCTCTCTTTTGATGGATAGATTACATAATCATTTCTCTACTGCGTAAGTCCCTTCCCTAGATGCCTACATTTAAATCACATGCATTCCCAATTATGCATAGGCATAAGACAGTAAATAGTGAGTTGTGAGTTCCCCCCCTGAAAATTACTAGAGGACACAGATTTGCTTGCTGCACATGCACCCAAACCAGTCCTTTGTACCCAGATATGTCAGGAATATACTTGCATAGAAACTGTCTAAGCATGACTGCTGCCAAGAATAAAGAAAGTCTTATCATTTTTCAAAGATGGGAAGCCTAGCAGCAATTCTCAACTTGTGGGTTGAGACTCTTTTGGGGGTCAAGTGACCTTTTCACAGGGGTCACCTAAGTCCATTGGAAAACATAGATGATATTTGCATTACAATTCATTACGGTAGCAATGTTAAACTTAAGAAGTAGCAATGAAAATAATTTTGTGGTGGTGGTGGGGTGGTCACCCCAACATGAGGAACTGTGTTCAAGGGTCACAGCATTAGGAAGGTTGAGAACCACTGTCTCAGAGCCAAGTGCACATGTTGGTTTGAGGAACTGTCAGTTTGCTCCATGCGTTGTTTGGAGTGAGGGGTNNNTATGCATAATGCTTGTGGGTAAAAGTAGTATGTTGCCAAGTACATTTTGGAGGAAGGGAGTACAGAGCCCAAAACCTAAGGGAGGTGCCAGGGCTCTAAAATGTCTTCTGTGCTTGGCATCCTCAAGAGGACCGTATATTCTTGAAGTTCCTGATAGTTGATATCTAGGATCAAGTTGCTGACAGGGTTTTCCTCTTCCTTACACAGCCTTTCCTCTGTTTACAAGGAGGAGAGCCCTTTGGTGAAGTCCTACTGGATCAAGGCTTCATTTTTACAACTACGTTTTAACTTCATTTTGCTCTGTCCCCAAAGGCTTCATTTCCAGCTACAGATACATAGGGGTGAGAGCCTCCAGGTGTGGATTTTGAATCCTCATCAAGACTACTTTCTTTTTTCTTTCAATGCACTCTCACCTGAAAGCTTCCTCTGTAACACTGATCTAATTACAGGTGTCCAATTTATAAACAGCTCTGTGAGAGGTAAACAGGGCCAGCACTCTCCTGGGATCCCAGCTACTACCTTCACTGGTGATCAATGAGACTCTCAGATTCCAACTACAGAACCATACCACTGGGTCTCAGAGTCATTAATGGAAACAAGAAGCAACATAGCCTGGGCTCTGTTATTCTTGCAATTTTTCCTCAACCACTGTCCTGCAAGAGAATGTTCAGATTCAAGTTCACTGGTACAATCAATTGCTAAGTATAGAAGTACTTTCTTAATTTTATTAAAAAAAAACATTTTATTATATGTGTACATATGTAAATATACACAAGTGTATATGTATATGTGTATGTGTATACATATACATATGTATATGTGTATATATTTTACCTGCATGCATCTTTGTGTACCACTTACATACTGCTGCCTACTCATAATTTGGGAGGTAAGGCAAAAGGTTTAGAAAATCAGGGTCATCCTAGCCTGCACAGTGAGCTTGCGGGCATCTGGCTCTTCATAGGAACCTGTCTCAACACACAGAAGTCCCGTTGACATGCACGAGGATGTACTCTCACAATCCCAGCATTCAGGAGGTGGAGGCTAGTCTAGAGTACATAGTGAAACTGAGGCAAGCCTGAGCTACAAAATACGACTGTCTCAAAAAACAACAACAATAAAGAAAACCAGTCCAGTTAATTGGAGCTTGAATTGACATCTTGTAAAAGGATCTCTCCCTCACAGGAGTATTGCCTCTCTAGCCTTTATAGCAGACGCTTTATAAAGTGGTTGGCTAATGTTCTGGAATGCAGCCTGTGGCTGTTCCATGAATTTTCCCTCAGAGCAAACAAGCTGGCTTGAGAGGGAATCACACACACTCGCTTATTCCCATTAGCAACCCCAAACAAGCAAGTGGCTTTACCTAAAACAACGAGAAGGACGGTTATTTTTAAATGTGCCCTGTTTGACATGTTTCACAATTTGTGATTTCTCAATAACAAGAATTGTACAACTATTAGAATTCTAGGCGAATTCAGAAACAGTCACACCAAGTAGGGAGAGTCAAGGAGGGGCAAGGAGTGCTTTAGAGATGAAGAGAATTGGGAGTGCTTATTTAAAGGGTTCTAGTCCCAGTTTTATAAGGTGTTACTGAGACAGAGTTTAGGCTCAGTACAGTGGTGGGACATCAATCCCAGTACTGGGATATATGTGGAGGAGGGCAGAGGCAGACAGATCTCTGTGAATTTCGATCTGGTCCATGTAGAATATTCTAGGCTAGATGTAACTCCTGAGTGAAACGCTGTTTCAAAAGAACAAAGCAAAACAAAACAAAAACAAACATTACATTTAGAAGCTGTGACTTTTGGTGATTATCAGAGGGATTTATTAGACTTTTTTTTTCTCTCAACGTTTTTGGCTTGGCGGAATGTAGCCGGATCAGTACACCCAAGAGAATATAGTAAGTCAGGGAGACAGACGTTTCCTGGTCTCCCATCACGTCTTTCTAGGTCTGCAGTGAAGATGGACTGTCCCTTTCCTGTGTGGGTCGTCCTCCTGAGTCAGTTTGCCAGCATGACATGGCTAAAAAGTCCACAGAGGTATGTACTTATACCCTCTCCAGATACTCACCATTGGGTGAGTTTTCCTCCAGTGCACCCTTCTGAGTGGCCTCCAGCCCAGTCTCCCTGGTCTGCGTTCACTGTCCATGAGACCTGGGTTTAGAAAACACACACACACTCGCTTGAAACTCTCAGATAAACACACTGCAGGTTAACAATGACGTTATTTCCAATTAAGTCTTGCTTAAAAAAAAAAAAAACATTAAGAAAGAAAGCATATGTTAATGTCATAAGTCACTGAATGGGGGAAGGGAGATTTTCAGTCATCAAGGGGCATGCTTATGCAACACTGCCATTTTTTTTTTTTCTGGGATATATCTAAAGTCAGCAATTCTTACAGATTGAAGGAGCAGCTTCTTAATGCATAGTATTATTTCATAATTAAATTTAACTTTTCAACATAGCAAAGTACTGACAGGTCTGTGTGATAGTCAACCCTGCCTGAAAAAGACACAGGTAGTAAGCTGAAGGAATTATTATTTCCCTGTGAGAGTCATTTCTTGGACAACTCTTTTCATCTGGAAACCAGGAAGTGAGTCAACTTTACTAACTTCAGTCTCCTGGCTGGTGTTTTGTTATTCATCAGGAATAGGAACTTTTTTTTTTAACTTCCCTAAGGAACCTGGTATAACCAAGCAGGCAGGTCACTTGTTGAAATCTCCTCTTCAAAATATCTACAGGTTTGGTTGTCTAAGATCTTAACTGCCTCTGATTGGAAAGGTGCCTGGCTAGTCACAAGACTGTGACTCACCCTAGTTAGCTAAACACAAAGCTCAACTGACAAAATCCATGAGGTCATTCCTTTTCTGTGTGTCTTTAGCATAGTTTAGATACAGAAGTCCTTGGGTAATATGCGAAGCTTTCAAATCAAAAGAATGTGCCCGCAATGCTAGAGAAAGAAAACACTCAGGGTTGTGTCTGAATAACAAAGGCAGTGCAGGCACCAGGATTCCTGGCTTGTGGTATTTGCTGATACAAAGTACTCCACAAAGTTTTACAATGTATAACCTAGTCACTAAGGCTGGTTAAAGTTTAACTCAGCTGCGATATTTTGGCCTTAAGTAACTCCTGAGGAATGCCAAGTTTGGTAGTGCTGAAAAATCAACAAGCCCCAACAACTGTTTCCACCAAAAGAAGGAGCAGAAGAATGTTTAAAGTGTTTCAAAATCAAGAGAAAATATTAAGGTTTCTTGCAGGCCTGGTATGTGAGTGTGTGTGTGTGTGTGTGTGTGTGTGTGTGTGTGTGTGTGTGTGTGTGTGATGAGATCATCAATACCTTCCGGCCTTCTTTCTGGCCTCTCCAATTTGTTTAAGATACAAACATTACGTTTACTGTGAATAACTACAAAGAGGAAGTGTCAAACAGCAATCCCATTTTTCTAAGAATGAAGGGGAAAAAAATGGACCAAGTCACCTGACTTTACCTCTGTGTTGAGATGTAATGTCAGGAAGACAGCACAAAAGGGTGAGGTCATTGTTTACCTAACCCCTACTGGTCCTGACAGAATAAGTGGCACGGAGCCCTCCAGAGCCAGTGGCAGAGGTACTGATCCTCCTAAGAAACCTCATCACCCGGTTTATTTTTTTTTTAGCCAAACTCCAGCCAATGATAAAGAACAGGTTATTAATTATATTGACCTTACTGTTCTTCTGGGTGAATTTGTTAGGGGGTGAGGGGAGAAGGGTCGAGCCGGAGTGTTTCGTTTGGGAAAAGTTTAGGCTCATGTGATGAAGCGATGTTGCTTTCATATTGAGCAAATCATTGTTTAACTTCCTTTTTCCAGCACTGCCTATTCACTTCTGGGAAATCTTAAGAAAACACAGAAGCACCGTCGAACTCAAAAGCGGAAGTCAAGGATTTGAAATGTGATGGTACATCCTGCTCTCTCGCCCCCAGCAGAAGTCCCCCGCACTCGTTGTAACTTCGTGTTTCCTTAAGTCTTATTTTAAAAATCGGTCTGTCATTCATGATTATGTTTCCAAGATTATTTTCCAGACTTTACATTAAGGCTGCCATAAAACAGCAGTGTTTTCCTTTCCAGAAACCCAAATAGTCTTTCTTGTCTCCTCAGTGTGTGTGGTGTGTGTGTGTGTGGGTGTGTGTGTGTGTGTGTGTGTGGTGTGTAGACACACATGTGAGCTTACATGTAGAGGACAGAGGACAACCTCAGGTTTTGGTTCACAGGTATTCTACACCTTTGAAACCTTTGAGACAGTTTCTCAGTGGGTCGTAGACTCATCATTTAGGCTAAGGTGGCTGCCAGCAAGACCGAGGGGCTATTCTTTCTCTATCTCCCTAGCACAGGAATGACAGGGGTAGACCACCATGCTTGCCTCTTTATATGGTTTCTGGGAATCAAAACGAGGTCCTCATGCTTGTTTGGCAAGTATACAGTGAGATACCTCCTAGGACCCAGCATCTTTTTCTGCTGGCCCTGCTCCATCAAGTAGGTGGTCTATCCTGCTCTTGTTCGTCCGTATTCCCCTGTGTGCTCAAAATATTTCCCCCTATGAAGGCTTGTCTGTCAAAACTCTAACAGAATTACTCATGACTTATATCCTCTCAAGTACATTGACAACACAGGAGATGCAAACCGCTCTTTAAACAATTAAAGAATAAGTACCCTTGTATGTGGAGGCAGAGGTCTCCTCCCAGAGTCCAAGTGGCTTAAACAGTGCTATTCACATGTACATTTTTCATAAGTAAAATGTAATTAAGAATTGGACGGGTAAATTTTGGGATATATATGGTTTCTTATGAAAGCATATCTCTTAGCTCACACATGCTATATATTTAATAGCTTACTTCAACCAAATGGTGTAAACTTAGCTACTATTCTCAAGGAAACAATGCTCTCAGTAGCGATGTCTACTAATCAAACTGGGTGACCGAGAAAAGGGATGTGGCAATTACCAGGAAGAGCAGCACGTTTTCTGATTTTATTGTCCTTCAGCAAAACCATCCCACAAACAACTGCAACTGACATATGTTCCATGTTTCAAAGAAATTGCCATCTCCTCTATGTTTACATCACAGAAGTCTTTTATCTCACATGTGTTAATATTTTAGTTATTAAACAAAATCATTCATATAGGCAAGTCTTTGGTTCTTTGGTAACTTCCTCTTATATTTTTTTCTGTTTGTTTGTTTGTTTGTTAGCTTGCTTGCTCATTTGCTTATTTTCCAGAGAGTTTTTGCTATGTAGTCATGGCCAGCTTGAAATCCACTGTACCCTCTTTCTGTCTCTGCCCCTCTGTGGTTGGATCAAAGATGTGCACCACCATGCTCAGCTCGGCTCTTAACTTAAGTGGGATTCCTGTCATATTATCAATGGATGTGGCATATGGATTATACCTAAAAGAAACAAAGTTACTGGCTTTTAAAAAACTGTGGAGTTAAAATGTCAGGGTGACTGCATTAATACATGCTAAGACTTATGACTCCTCTGATCATTAGCGCATGTAGGGCAAAGGCCTTCATTATATCCCATTCCTAAAACATTTTGTTGAGGAAACATTTGATATTTTATCATTTCTATTCTAAATCTAGCTAAGATAGGTATGCATTGTGGGATAATTTTGGAACCATCATGCGTATCAGAACCGTGCACTTGGGGCTAGAAGGAGAGTTTTGAGGTCAAGAGCACTTGCAAACCGGGCAGAGAACCATCCATTCCAAGAACCACATCAAGCGGCTCATAACAGGCTGTGACTCCATTTCTAAGGGCTCTGATCCCAAACTTGCATTCCTGCACACAGGCAGTGTACAGGCAGACACACAGATACACACATATACATATGGAAAATCTAAATTAAACAAAAACATCTAAAACCACTACACTCTTCTACCATACGCATAGTTTTAAATATAGGATACCTTCTCGGGTAAGACATTGGCCCTTGCTGCATAAAGAGTTATAGTTGATTTGTGTAGGCCACTTAACCTGAGATGCAAATTCATGGTAAATAATGAAGGTGAATGTGGGACTCTGAGAGTTAGGGCACATGCATCCTAATTCCCATGTTTGAAGCCATAATCAATTCTTTAGAAATGTATCATTAAGTAACTTACAAAATGCTTAAAGATAATCAGGTAATACTGCAATAAAGTAACTCACAGAATTACCTGACCTTGATTTAGAGTACTCTCCCATATGTAAGCATGTTCCAAGATTCTTGGATATATTAAGCCACCAATAGTTGAAAAACCATATACATATATACACACATTAAAAAAATAAATAATTTGTACAAATAAAATACATTTTATATACATTTGTGATTTATAAATGAACAAATGTCATATAAATAAAATAAAAATATGTGTGGTGGCTATTTCTGGTCATCAATTTGAGTACATTTGGAATGAACCAAAACCCAAATGGCTCGTCACACCTGTGAGGGATTTTTTTCTTAATTATTTGAAGTAGAAAAATCCAATGAGTTTTTTGGTAAGTCTTCAGTAATCTTCTCTAAATGTCAGCATTTCATCACAAAGGACTAGTCCAGTAGCAGGACAAATGGACAATCCAGACAGTTGATTATCCTGATGTTTTGGGTGGTTTTTTGTTTTTTGTTTATTTGTTTGTTTGTTTGTTTGTTTTACTCTAGATGTGGCCTAAGAAATGAAAGAAAATGAGGTATATGAAATTAAGTAGCCCTTGATGGACTGATAACACAATAAAATGTATTCAAATTTCCAGAGAAAACAATTATTACACTGTTGTAAACCTAATAAATCTGCCTAATTCCACTTTTCAAACTCACTAGTAACGAAGCAATAAGAAAACACGTTGTCTTTAAAATAGCATCAAAAGTATTTTTCTGCATCCTTGGAAGTCACAGAACTTCAAGCCAGTAGCCACTTAGATGGAAAATAAGCAGAGCCACTCCAATGAGACAACATTTTCGAAACAAAATGAAAATGTGAATTTTGTGGCTCTTTGACACAGCCATGTAGGGAACACATAAAAATTAAAAAGCATATTTCTGGACTTTTTCCTAAAAGTTAGTCAAGACTCTCATGTGTGCGTCTGTCACCCCTCTAAAGGATTAAGAGCTTGAAAGCCACTGTACACTGAGCTGTCAGATGTGAAAGCAACACGAAAGCTGTAAATTCATGGTCTTACCCTTTCTATCCAATATTGTATGAGCTCTATGAGTTTATTTGTATATGTATCTGTGTGTGAACACTTGTTTGTGTGTGCACACATGTACGTGCTTTTTCTTACTCTGTAAAAGAATTTGTACTTGATTTTATCAAAGTAGTTCAATTTTATCTAATCTTTTTAAAGGTATTCAAACAATGTGGTATGAGAGATGTTCTTAAATTCTGTGAAAACACACAATGTCCTGGTTTTGAGGCTAAAAATCCTTGAGGAACACTTGTGCCTTTTGCTTCTGAGAAATTGTTGCACTGCACTACTAGTTCACGTCTGTCCCTTTAGTCCTTCCATCTGGTCACAAAAGATGAAAATGCTAGGTGGCATATATGTTTTTGGCTCTAGGGACCACAGGGTCTCTACAGCAATTCTAGCATGTCACTATGGCAGGCGTCCTTGGGCCGTAGAGAGACGGTCACTACCCTGTTCTAATACAATCTTGTACTCATGACTGTAGAGACTAGGATGTTCTCTGCCTTCCTTGTGCTGTGAACTGCTTCTCACCATTTATTTCAACCATTTAGAAATGCAAAAGCTGTGTTTCGATCACAGTAGTACCAAATAGCAGCAGACTTGAACTATCCCGAGGACCACGTTTCTCCTACTATGGATTCAGTGCTGTTTGTGAAGGTGGGCTCTGGTTTTTGGTCTGTTTTGGTCTGATTTTATTTATGACACTTAGTGACTGGTGTAGATTAGGAAATGGGAAATATTTAATATTTAATATTTAATTGTTCACCAAAAGGGCTGATGAGTTGAGGTTACTGTGAAAAATACTGCTGACTATAAAAAAAATTAACTATTTCATTATTCTTTAAGATCTAACTTGGAATCTTTAATCACAGTCAAAACAACAATGTCCCACATTACTTAATTCTCCAATTTAAAATTAGCATCTGTAGCTGTGAATATGTGCTTGTCTGTGTAAAGAGGATTTCTAGGTATAAATAGAGTAGACAAAATGTCCAGTTTAATTTTAGAGCAGCCATGAATGTGGTCCATGGTACTATCCAGCACCTGTGTGACCTTGGGTAAGTTCCTTAACTATTATCAGCCTTCAGTTTTCTCTTAGTAGAGAAGTGTAAAATTTAATTATATTACTATGTATGTTTTATTATTTTATGTGTATTCTTATAAAGAACATACATCTTCTCTATAAGGATAACAAATAACTTCTTTAAAACATTTAGAACAGCTGAGCATGGTGACCTTCAACCCCAAGATTCAGGAACTTGAGAAAAGAAAATCATGAATTTTGTGAGCCAGGAATACCTATTACCTAGGAAGTTCTAAGCTATAACAGCACATTCTGTCTGTCTGTCTGTCTGTCTGTCTGTGTCTGTCTGTCTGTCTGTCTATAACACACAGACACACACAGACACAAAGACACACACATACACACACACATGCTCACACACACATGCTCACACACACACGCTCACACACACACACACACACACACACACACACACACACACACACGCACACACAGCCAAAATAAATAAAAAAGTTAAAATGCCAGACATCTTTAGTACATCATCTAGTGAAGATGATGTAGAGGAAGCATTTAGTAAGGCTAGAATAGAAAATTCTTCTTGGTAAAAATCTTAGGTATAAAAAGTAAATAAAGGAAAAATAATTATAACACAATTTTTTTCTACAAGTAGAAATAACCATACCATGAAATAGTTTTAAGAGGGAACAATACCAACACGTGCTTTAAAACATAAAAGAGCTGTGTGTTTACAAAGTGGCACCGGAAAGTTGCTGAAGAAACCCAGTGCCTATCCCTGGTAACATTACGCTTAAATAATAAACACAAGTCAAACAAATAAGCTAACTAAAAGGCTATAGTGCCAGCTCAGCAAATAGAAACATTTAAGAGTGTGGGTTCCCAGCACGCACATAAATTCTGAGTGGCTACATAATCCTATATACCTGTAATCCTAGAGTATATGAAGTGCAGACAAGGATTCCCAACTCAAGCTGGCTACCTAGACTAACAAAGTCTGCCAGCCTTGAGTGAGTGAGAGATCCTATCTCTGTTTATATGGTGGAGAGAAATTGATGAAGACACCCTGGGTGAACCTCTGCCTTTCACATGCATGTACGCACACATGAAAACGAGCATTTATATATACATGTATAATACTATGCATAATATATATGCAATACTATACACAAGCAAAAAGTAATCCCAATTTTTGGCATAGAAAATACAATTTTAAATAGCACAATTTAGTCTGAAACTACCATTCAATTAGGTAATTGAAAAAATTATTAAGTTTTTCATTAAAATTAAGGCAAAACAAAAAGCTCTTACTGTTTTCAGGGAGCAAAGTTTAATAAGACCTTTATTTGAGTTAAAGAAAAACTCTTGAAACCATGTAATGAGCGCCCCTTTTCCTCCCCATTCTTGCCCCAATGCTTGAGTTACAGCTATTGATTTCTAGCTTGCTCCCATGTTTCATGTCCCTGCACATTTGCATCTATCTTGTAAATTACTGTTATATTAGATTTTTCCAGGGCCTATCTCATTATAAGCCCTACCACTTGAGAGTTTCCAGGGGTTTATTTTGTTTTCTACATTGAGTTAGCGTCTCTATGGCTTCCAGGAACCTTCTTGTGGGAACTTAATTTATGTGTCCCATCTTCTTGGCCATTCTTTAGCATGCTCATTCTTACTGTGTTGTTAACTATTTCTTCTCTATTTTATGTTCTTTCCCTTAGCCAAACATCCTCTGCCCTTTTTCTCTCTGAAGTTTCTATCGAGTGTATTTTCTTCCCAGGTATCCTTTCAACCATGCTCTCCATGCTGACGTTCTTGGTTCTTGAATTGTTCATTCTCTCTAATTCTCAGTGACATGGTCTTAACTAGGAATGAATTTAACAGTCAATGCCAGTGTCTAATTTGCTGAACCAATATTAAGTTTGGCAAACCATCTCCAACACGTTTTCATCATAGGTGTGTATTCCACAAGTCACAGCACTTGGCTTGCAAAATAACTAATTTTGCCTCCAACTCTTCTTGGAGAGCCTAATCATACACAGTTAAATATTTTCTGGGTATGTTATTAAAGGATCTTGTTTTAATTTTAGAAAGATAGATACAATTTGCTATGTTGTCTTAGTCAAGGTTTCTATTCCTTCACAAACATCATGACCAAGAAGAAAATTGGGGAGGAAAGGGTTTATTCAGCTTACATTTCCACATTGCTGTTCATCACTAAAGCAAGTCAGGATTGAAACTCACAAGCAGGTCAGAAAACAGAAGCTGATACAAAGGCCATGGAGGGATGTTCTTTACTGGTTTGCCACCCCCCACCCCCGCTTGCTCAGCCTGCTTTCTTTTTTTATTATTATTATTAGATATTTTCTTCATTTACATTTCACATGTTATCCCAAAAGTCCCCTAAACCCCCCCCCATCCCCCACCCTGCTCCCCTACCCACCCACTCCCACATATTGTCCCTGGCATTTCCCTGTACTGGGGCATATAAAGTTTGCATGACCAAGGGGCCTCTCTTCCCAATGATGGCCAACTATAGAACCCAAGACTACCAGCCCAGAGATGGTCCCACCCACAAGGGGCCCTTCCTCCTTGATCACTAATTGAGAAAATGCCCCACAGCTGGATCTCATGGAGGCACTTCCCCAACTAAAGCTCCTTTCTCTGTGATAACTTCAACCTATGTCAAGTTGACACAAAAAGAAACCAGCCAGTACAAATGTCTATCGTGAAAATATTCCATGGGAGAAGTATTGAAGGTAGATTTCATGGCTTGAGTGTTGGGTGCTCAGACAGCCTATAGTTTCTGTTTGAAGCAGACCCAGAGTGGCCTGTTGGCTGTGACCCTTCTCCATTCAAACATTAAATGACCTACTATTTAAGTATGTCATCAGTTTCTCATTTTCATAAGAAAAATAAATGCCTTCCATTCTGACCAATTAGAGAGTAAATAAAATTATTAGTAAAAGAGAATTTGTGCAGATGGTTCATTGTCAGAAAATATAACCACCATCTCTCTCAATAACTCCTAAAAGGAGATGTGGTCTTTTAATCCCTCCAAGTATTTCATGTTATATTGTGCAAAAAAATTAATAAATAAAAGTTATGAAGCTGCACATTTGGGCAATGCAATTCTGATTTTTTTTTCTTTTTTACTGAAATTATCCTAGATTTTCTTTGGGGTTTAAACTGATGCTTAAGAATCAACCTATTGGGCTGGGAGGACAGCTTAGGAATTAAGTTCTTGTACTGCTCCCGTGGAAGACTTGAGCTTGCTCCATGACACCCACATGAGACAGATCACAACTACCTATAATTTTCATCTCCAGGAGATACCACTGACCTCTTCCGGCACCTACACCCATGTATGTATACCCAGACAAAGATATGCACACAAACATAAAAATTAAAAATAATAAATTTTATAGAAAACTGCCTATCATTAAGCAACAGGAGAATAAAGGATAAAACAAGCTTTATTGAAGCATTAAATAGTGGGAGCTGGAGAGATGGTTCAATGGTTAAGGGCAGTGATTGCTCCTCTAGCGGACCCAAGTTCAATTCCTAGCACCTACATGACAGCTCATAGCTATTCATAATCCAATTTCAAGTGATTTCGCAACCCTGCCCCCCTACCCCCCACAGATAGACAGGCTGAACATCAATACACATAAAATAAAAAATAAAAATTACATGGCAAAGAACATTGAAACTGAAGATGATAACAACATACAGTAACTTAGGAAACTGTGAAAACAAACAAACAAACAAAATAGAACAGGATTGTTGTAAAAGAAAAGCAATAAATAGAACAATGCAGAGACCAATTCCATTTATATGAAACTCAACCAAAATCTTTCAAGAGTCAATAATAAATTACTGACAGATACCTTGGATTTAGACCTACAAAGAGAGTCAGCAAGCCATGCGCACAGGCTCCATTTATCTCTTTTTATTGCTTTACAGGACTGGGAATTGAAGCTAGAGCCGGAATGCATTAGAGCATGCTCCACCGTGGAGCTGGCTCTGGGTTCCCTGGCCAGATTCTGTTATTTTATTTATCTGCTTTCCACTTTCTGTTTTGAGGCGAGCCTTGTACTTTGGAGCCTCCAGCCTCTGCCTGTCCCCATCCTCATCAACATCCTCATCTGTGAAATGGGAGGGATCTGTAAGCCTCTTCTCCATCTGCCTGTCATCCAAACGAAGAGTCACCAATGTGAGCAGTGTGCTTAGTGTAGCAAGTGGCATCTCGGGCTGATCTCCAAACCGACACAGTTCTGCTTGTTCCTGAAATCAGGCCACATTATTGCCCATTTGGATTAACCCGTTATTGGGAATCTCTCTAGTGTCCACAAAACTGCTATAATATTTTGATTATTTTGTTTTGCTACAAAATATCTCTAAAGCTCCACCTTGCTTATGCTGTTTCTGTTTACCAGGTGCAAAAGCATTCTCTCCCCTCTCTGTAGGCCACCACCAGGCTCTTCTAAGCGTCCCTCCACCCACTGCAGCGTTTTGTTTTTTGTTTTTTGTTTTTTTGTTTTTTTGTAGCTTTATGTTGTCTATTATGCTACATCTCCATTAAACAGATAGACTTCAAGCACACTGAACCCTGCCGATCTGTCCCGTGGAGAATGTACAGGGTCCTTCCTCCCTGAAGCTTCATGTCTTCCCTGGAACTACACGCCCTGCCCGTCCCAAGGCCTGTGGCCCACACCAAAACTTCATGTGGTTCTATCCACTTCTAGCATAGCCCAGCTCACGCTTTGTCGCCACTGACTATTCACACTGCACCCCTCCTGAAATAATCTTATTGTGTATTTCAAATCATCAGGACATTTGAGCTGAGCATCCATCCATGTTGAAAGGAGGAGGACACTGAAACACATAACGTAATTATAAAAAAAATGCACATATTTGCAGGACTTTAATTCTTTCGGCCCATTAGAATAAATGCTGACAAAATTGCAATAATGCAATTTAAGCCTTTTGACTACTCTGGAAGCCCAGTGTATTCTTATTAGACTGAAATCCCCATTACCCTCCATCTAATGATATCAACCGCCCTCTCATGTCCCTGAATTACCTGATAATCACTGCGGTGGACTTGTGATGCATCAAAGTTTGGAAATAGTAATTTTGAAAAATTATTTCTTTCACTATTTAAAATTAAATATGATCACATCATTTACCCCTTCCCTTTCCTTTCTTAAAATCTTTCC